>JAXIVD010011963.1:2500-5000 GCA_036785275.1 Cancer borealis
CGTCTTGTATATTTCAAGTCAACCTTTAGGAGAAGAATAAGTTCGTGAAAGAGAGAGAGAGATAGAGAGAGAGAAGGTCGTGAGGCGTATTGTAAGAGAGAGAAAAAGAAAGAAAGAAAAGAAAAGAAAGAAAGAAAGAAAGAAAGAAAGAAAGAAAGATGGGGAGAGAGGTAGGCAGGCAGTCAGGAGAGAGAGAAAGAGAGGAAGAAGGTAGGAAAGAAAGAGAGGGAGAAAAAAGGAGAGAAAGAGAGAGAAAGGAGGAAAGAATGAGAGATACGAAAGATAGGAAAGAAAGAGAGGGAGAAAATAGGAAAAAAAAAAGAAAGAGAGAGAAAGTAGGAAAAAAAAAAGAGAAAAAGAAAGAAAGAAAGAAAGAAAGAAAATTAAGGTATAAATAGAACACCAAGTCCTGAATTTCAAAAGTTATCAGTGTCTTTGCAATTTTTTTTTCTACCTTTACAAAAAAAACAGAAAACGAACATTAATAACTAACATCCATTAATTTTACATGTAACACTATTATAAATTATTCAACTATTCTTACTATATTTATACATGACCTATATCCCTTTGACCATTAGAGAGAAGAATTAAACTAACCTAACCTAACCTAATGTTCCCTCCCCCCCTTTTCCCTCCTTAATTTATGGCAGGAAAAAAATATATATAGAGGAGGAGGAAAAATAGATTAATGTGGAGAGAAAAAGAGAGAGAAAGAAGAATGGAGGAAAACCAATCTACTGTGGAGGAAAAAGGAAAGATAAGTGAGGAGACAAACAATGGATGGAGAGAGAGAGAGAGAGAGAGAGAGAGAGGGAAGGAGGGAAAAAACTAGGGAAAAAAGTAACAATCAGGAAAATAGTGTCTTGGTTGAGCTTAATGAGTGACAGTGTGTTGACCTGGCGTAATGAGGTGACTCTCTCTCTCTCTCTCTCTCTCTCTCTCTCTCTCTCTCTCTCTCTCTCTCTCTCTCTCTCTCTCTCTCTCTCTCTCTCTCTCTGGTAATAACTTCCTACCTGTCATCATTTACCTGGAAAACCCACAATATATATGTTTTTATCTCTCTCTTTTTCTGTGTTTAACTTCCCTTATTTTAGGTATTTTGTGAGTTTTTTTCCAGGATTTTTATACCGGCGTCGTGTCCTTTGAGGGGCGGCGGCTAATGATATGGGAGGGAGGGAGGGAGGGAGGGAGGGAGGGAGGGAATAAAGGAAGGATAAAGGGATCATTTTGAAGAATTTTCTCCATCCCTTCTTCCAGCTATGACGCCCTTTGTGTTCTTTCTCAGGTTGAGGCGGAGGGCGTGGAGCCATGGGCGGTGCGGGCTGGCCTGGCACGGCGTGGGCGACATGGGCAGCGTGGGGTGCGTGGGTGGTGGCCGTCAGTGTGGGCAACGCCGTGCCTGGTGTGGCGGGGGAGGGGGTGCAGCTGGAGGGTGACCTGATGCTGGGGGGACTGTTCCCTGTGCACGAGAAGGGGGACGGCACCCCCTGCTCCACCGCTGTGTATGACCGGGGACTGCAGCGCCTCGAGGCCATGTTGTATGCGGTGGACCTCATCAACAAAGACCCCGTCCTGCTGCCTAACATCACCCTGGGCGTGCACATCCTGGACACCTGCTCCAAGGACACCTACGCCCTCAACCAGTCCCTTGAGTTTATCCGAGTGTCCCTCAACGCCCTGGACACCTCGGGGCTGGAGTGTGGTGACGGGCGGCCGCCGAGTGTGAAGTACCGCGCCAAGCCTGTGCGGGGCGTGGTGGGCGGCTCGTACAGCTCCGTCAGCCTGCAAGTGGCCAATCTGTTCCGCCTGTTCCACATCCCCCAGGTGAGCCCAGCCTCCACCGCGCGGGCACTCTCAGACAAGACGCGCTACGAGTTCTTCGCGCGCACGGTGCCGCCAGACACGTACCAGGCCATGGCCATCATGGACGTGATGCAACTGTTCAACTGGTCCTACATCTCCACCATACACTCCGAGGGGTCCTACGGAGAGTTCGGCATCGAGGTCATCCAGAAGCTGGCGGCGGAGCGGAACGTGTGCATCGCGGTGTCGGAGAAGATCCCGCACAACGCAGACCACAAGGTGTACGACGCCGCCCTGGAGAACCTCATGAAGAAACCATCAGCGCGCGCCGTGGTACTCTTCACCCGCGCTGAGGACGCCAGGTGAGTGTGTGTGTGTGTGTGTGTGTGTGTGTGTGTGTGTATGTGTGTATGTGTGTTTGTGCATGCGTATGTGTGTGTATACCTTCAGTTTCAGTCCTACCTTTTACATCCTATGAGTGAAAAATGTCAATATAGCAGAACCGGCATAAAATTGTTGACAGTTCCCGCAAGTGATAATTCTTACGCAGTAGACAGGTGAGGCGAGGGTGGCATTCCAGCTGCCTCACTCATTGCAGCTCTAACACTCTCCTCTGATTACTATTGTTATTATCATTGTTGTTACTGTTTATAGCGTTGCATACGTGTAGCACAGTATTGGCTTTCACTGTATG
>JAXIVD010011964.1:0-5000 GCA_036785275.1 Cancer borealis
GTAGTAGCATTCTCGCATGGATTACAAAATTCCTTATTCAAATGCATCTCAAAACACACGTTTGAAATATTTAAACAAATGCTTTCCCCCTGTTTTTCCATCCTCGAGAGCTGTATGAATGTAGTCCATGGGAGGGAAAGAAGGAAAGGAGGAAGGGAAAGGAGGAAGGGAAGGAGGAAGAGAGTAAGGAAAGTAAGCAGGGAGGGAAGGAGGAAGAGATTAAAGAAGATAAGCACGAAGAAAAGAAGGAAAGGAGGAAGAGAGTAAGGAAGGTAAGCAGGGAGGGAAGAAGGAAAGGAGGAAGAGAGTAAGGAAGGTAAGCAGGGAGGGAAGTAAGGTGATCGGCAGGTATGCAAGTCAAGCCGCCGCCCTGGTGCTCCGAGGAATTTATTTGCGGCAAAAGATACGTTGGAGGTCGTAGGAGGCAAGCTATTTTCCTTGCCTTCCCTTGATATGATTGCGTTGTGATGTTTTTTCATAGCTAGATTTCCTTTCAGTCTGTGTATTATTTTTTCTCTGTTATGAAATTCTTTAGTTTTCTTACATGTGTTTTAATCTTTCCTCTCTATTTTTCCATTCCATTTTATCTTCATCGTGAGAATATTGTTTTGTCTTAATATTTCTTCCTTCGTTTGTGCGTTGCCTGACTATATTACTTTAACATTCACCTTTTGCAGTATACATACAAGGAAGTATTCAGTGTCCGTCTCACGTTCTCTCTCTCTCTCTCTCTCTCTCTCTCTCTCTCTCTCTCTCTCTCTCTCTCTCTCTCTCTCTCTCTCTCTCTCTCTCTCTCTCTCTCTCATATCTCTCCTTCTCATGATTTAGTTGAATACTTAACGTTATATACAAATCAGATAATCAAAGTTACAGTGAATAAGTATTTTATGACGTAATGTAATGTGCTGAAAAAACAGTCTTTCTCGCATCATCTTTTTTTATATATTTTCTCTTTGACTGTTATAACAAAATCTGCCGCCTCATACATCATGGACATTGCATTATGTTAAGTGTAATGCATTCTATTATCCACTAATGTGAATCTGATTCTTGAAATTGAGACCTAATAACATTAATGATCATCTAAACACGATGCGGGAGAGTGATCCATGCGAGGGAAGGAGGACACACAAGGGGGGAGTCAGGGAAGAGGAGAGGTGGTGGTGGTCAATAGCAATCTAGTATTTTATCATTTTTTATTTTCATAGTTGATTTAATTTTTTTTTTAGTATGATGTATACATATGTGTGTTTGTGTATGTGTGTATATATTCAACGAGTTTATTTTTTCGTTTTTTTTTTACAATTTACATTCTGTGTATTGATGTGTTATACAATTTACGATACACACCGAGGCTTCCCTGCAACGCTAACTGTGGTTCATGATTGTTCTATGTTCCATTTTCACTGTAGTCACAAGCAATGCATAACACACACACACACACACACACACACACACACACACACACACACACACACACACACACACACACACACACACACACACACACACACACACACACACACACACACACACTTTTCTCCCCTCCTAGTGTCCCTCCATCTTGCCCAAGGGTCGAGGGGAGCCGAGAGCTTACCTGACGGACTATTACGGTGTTGGCTGATGGCTGAGAGGAGGGGACGTGAGGAGAGGGAGAGAAAGGGAAGGAAGCGACACAGAGGGGAAGAAAGGCTAAGAGATAGGGAGGAAATAGGAAAGAGAGGAAAGCAAACTCAAACTTATATCTGTCCTTAGAGGGAAGGTAGAATTCTTATTGTTATTATTATTATTATTATTATTATTATTATTATTATTATTATTATTTGTTTTATTATTATTATTAACTCATGATTATTGTGTTCTTTACATATTTTTCGTTCCTTCATCTATGTATCCTCATTTTCAGTTTTTAGAAATAGCTTGACTTAACAAATATAGAAATTACGTACCATATGAAATTTACCTTCCACTCTTGGCTTTAAAAATACGTTACAAAATAGTTCCTGTGCTACTTACTACCTATAAGGAATTACAGACTGTTATTATTATTGTTATTAATTTTTTTTTTTTTACCATGGGAGGAGTTGGTGTTATATGGCAGACAGGAAAAAAACGAAATGTAGCTACGATGATTTTTTATATTTATTTATTCATTTTTTCATATATATACCTTTTTCATTAATTTCCGCTGTGGAGTTACGATGCCGTGGGAAGCGTTGACGTCTGGACTGTCAAAACTCATGGTGGCCCGTAGCTGACTACAAATATATGACACACACACTCTCTCTAACACACTCTCTCTCTCTTTCTCTCTCTCTCTCTCTCTCTCTCTCTCCTCCCCCCCCCCCAGGAACACTTTATCTGTTGGCAGCTATATTGCTTCCCATACAGCAAAACTAGAGATAGCACAGTCCATCCTCTCATAATGCTTTTTTTTTATGTATTGATCACATCTCCCCCTTTGACAAACAAATTGTTCAATCATCGAGCAAATAGTGGAAGTACGAGCTCGCTGGGAATCAGAGTTCGGGCAAACCTAGGTGAGGGGAACGAGTGGAGAGGTGGAGAGAGAGAGAGAGGAAGGGAGGGAGGGATGCTGGGAGAGAGAGAGAGAGGGGGGGAGAGGTGGAGAGAGGAGGGAAGGGAGGGAGGAATCGTCAGAGAGAGAGGGAGGGAGAAAAAAAAGTTGATTCAATTTAACACCCGTTCGATTTGATTTAGCCAGGGAACGCGCACACTGAAACGACCCGTCATCGAACAGGACATCACTGCTTGTCAGGCCTGTCCTATGGGTGCTTTGGTGGCCCTACTCCTACCCCTTCCTCTCTCCTCTCTCCTCTCTCCTCCATTTACCCTCCTCCCTCCACCCTCCTCTTCTCTCTATAGTACCTGTCAGGGAGGGCAAAACCAATGAGGCGGCGGTGTGTGTGTGTGTGTGTGTGTGTGTGTGTGTGTGTGTGTGTGTGTGTGTGTGTGTGTGTGTGTGTGTGTGTGTGTGTGTGTGTGTGTGTGTGTTCACGAGATAATAGGGGAGGAGGGAGGGAGGTGAGGCCTGAAATCTTTATAACAAGTGTTGAGGTGTACATTTCTCCCTCCGGTTCGGCGTTAGGAGTGAAGAGAGGAATGGATGGAGAGAAGGGGATGGACGGAGAGGGAGGGTGCACGAGGGTGGTGAAATTGTTCCTGTCGCCTATCAGATATGAGGAGAAAGGAGACTCAAAGAGATGGGGGAGAGGGAGGATATTGCCGATGGGAAAAGAGAAAGAGAAAGAGAGAGAGAGACAAGTAACAACTCTCCCCCCCCCTCCATCCCCCCTAAAAAGAAACCACACACACACAACCCCAAACACTCAGTCCTTGTATTTGATAAGAGGCGAATGACCGATGTGTGTTTTAGTTTTAGTCACTGGTTCTCTGTTGCTGTGTGTGTGTGTGTGTGTGTGTGTGTGTGTGTGTGTGTGTGTGTGTGTGTGTGTGTGTGTGTGTGTGTGTGTGTGTGTGTGTGTGTATGTGTATGTGTGTGTGTGTCAACTGCCTGTCTATTCCAGCTTATTCCAGTAAAACTTCCTAACTTATCTCTCTATCTAGTTCTCTCTCTTTGCCTTGCCTTCTTTTACCATCCTTGTTGTAGTTCATCCGTGGATTTGTTCAAGAGACTAGTAGGGTTTATTACCAAGTCTTAGATTATTGCGTTATTCTCCATGTATCTTAATTCCTGCCTCTTAAAAGACACCTATAAGGAAAACACTGTCAGTATAAAGCTACGTAAGATTAGCGAGAAAACGCCAATAAATTAATAGGTCTGACAAAGCGACACTTTTCTCCTAAATTATTCTCGGCAGTATTAGTATTAGAGGAAGCTTTTCAGAACTTATGATTAACTTATCACTCACTCGCTAACCTTAGAAATACTTCAACTAACTAACTTTTTCTGTTACCTATTATAATGAAGCGTTACTACCTAGCTATACCTCGGAACACCATTTTGTATACCACACCGTAACAAAATGACTGCAGCGCTAACCATAATAACTATCGCTTTCTCAACCGTATCTCCTCATGCCTGTCTGTCTGTCTGTCTGTCTGTCTGTCTACCTAGTCACATACGCCCTCCGGTGGCCGCTTATAACAACAAACAGGGAATGAAAAGGTACCTGCCGCCGACCACATGATCACACTACCCACGAATTAGCTGTTCATATACACAAGACAAAAAAGGAGTGAAACTGAAACTGGTCAGGCGGGAAGGAGGGTGTCGAGGTGCATCCAGTATGGCAGAGACATCTCGCGGCGGAGAGACAGTGTCGTGCGGGTTGCCAGCTACCCACCACAGGGAGGGAGGAAAAACAGGCTGGCTGGCACGACTACTTACCTCACCAACTCCGTCCAGATTCTGCTCTCAGCCTTGATCAGTGTGTGCCTGTGGCTGTGTGGGTCTAGACAGGGTTCGAAAGAGCGTCTTAGCACTGGAAAAACATTAGGGAAGGACCGTGATTATTTTTTGCTATAGTGCCCCCAAAGTATTTCCTCAAGAAGGGCACCGTCACCCTACTACCGCGTTGAAGACATCAGGACTAGGGACAAGCAGAGACTTAATGATGTTTGGGTTTCATCATCTGTCATTAAGGTGAGGTAGAGTTTATATTTAGAGGGTGGCTTGTGTGTGTGGGGGGGAGGGGGTGTCTTGTAGTAATATATATACCTAGGTACATATGTAATCGTAGTTTCTTTGTATTTAACGTCAATGCTCTGTAACCTTCGTGAATGGGGTATAATAATGCAACGATCAGCTTAGTCGGGGCATGAGATAATGTATTCTATCCGTCACACACAGACTCGCCCGTCTAGAAAAAAAAATTGGTGTTAACAGTAACGTGTGTTTATAAACTAAATAAGATGCAAGATACTGTAGCGAGAACCTTAGGCATAATAACTTTTTCCTTTATTATATGTTGGAGAAGCTCATCCTAAAAACAATGAATATATAATGTTAAAGAATA
>JAXIVD010011965.1:0-5000 GCA_036785275.1 Cancer borealis
CTATTAAGCAATTAGACTTACCCCTGTAATGGTAATTGAAAACGATTCTTGACATTATGTAAACTGTGAAGGTGATTGGTGAGGAGGAGCCCAGGTTATCATTACCTGTCATAAATTTTACCAGGTCCTGCCCAGCCCGCACGACCTCGGCCATAAACGACTTAATGGTTCCCTCCCTCCCTCCCTCCAGCCCCGCCTCACTACCTTCCTCCATCCCTCCCTGCATGCCACACTTCCCGCCTGATGCCCCTATCTGCCTCCAACAAGCCCTTCGCCTCCTCCTCCTCCTCTGTTCTCAACCCATAGTCGTAATTACGTCAGTCTTAAATCTCGGGTCTGTTTCTTCGTCTTCCTTTGCTTGCCTGGTAATGTGCACCTTTGTCCATTTCACTATCATGTGTGGCTGTATACATGTATTCAGTCCATGTATTTTTTTTTGTACATGTCCAGGAATTTATGTTCACATAGTACGGTCACAGCATAGCAACATTCGGCAAAAAAAATATATATAAAAACTGAAAAAAGAAGAAAACTTGGCATAGTGGAACAAGATTTACAACCCTAAATCCACAGCAGTTTCCACGTTGCGGGTAGCGACGACCACTACACCAGGTGCTGAACAAAAAAATCTGTCCCACACCTGGCTACACACCTTTCCCCTCGTTAACGCTTCTCTCCCTCAAGCCAGACGGCCAAAAAGTGAAGAAACACGCATATTCCTTCACCCAGAACTCCTCATCCACGCTCTCTAATTACTGTGCTTTGCTGATTACACCTATTCACACCGAGGCCCCCCAGCAGTTTGGATAAGAGAGGTTTCTTCACACCTGTTGACCATCCTTGCCCCCCGGAGTTAAGTCCACCACAACCTGAGGAAGCAAATGCCCGGCCCCCCTCCCCTTGAGTCTCCCTCGTCCCCTTCATCAGCAGAACCTTCGACTCAATGGACCGCATCATCATCGTTAACCTACTCATCGCCTCAGGGTTGCGGCGAAAACTAATTCCATGCCTGACAGACTTCCGAAGTAAAAGTCGTCCGAACGTTCGTTTAATGGGACTGTTTCTAACTTTCGGTAAGAAAAAAGCAATCAAAGAGCCCCTCCATCTCCTCCCTTTGATAGCCTCAAAGACACCCACACTGGCATCTCGGACTACGAACACACACGAAAACACACACACACACACACACACACACACACACACACACACACACACACACACACACACACACACACACACACACACACACACACACACACACACACTAACACACACACACACACACCCTCACACGCACACACACACACACACACACACACACACACACAAGCACCTCAACTCATCCGCCGCCCCTTCCCGTCCCTACAACCAACACGCCCATCATCATTAAGTCCATACAAGACATACTACCTATTATTCTCTCCCTAACACCTGTATCTTGAACACAATACACCCTTAATACACCCAACACACACATATAAACAAACACCACGCTACTCAATCTTCAACCAACCATCAACTAAATATTTCGAAGGTCGCTCCGCCAAATAAGATTCGAAGGAACGTTAGAATACTTGCATTAAAAACTAGACGGAGAAAATTCGGAGTTGAAATGTCTGATGCATGCATAGCCACTTCCACCTGCCTCTGTGGCGTTGCAAGGCTCTTAGGTATGCTAATGTAAATTTCAAAACTTCTGATTGATTACATGCCACGAAAATGCAGTTCATATTATTATTATTATTATTTTTATTATTATTATTATTATTATTATTATTATTATTATTATTATTATTATTATTATTATTATTATTATTATTATTCCTCCCTCACTCCATCCTTCCTTCCTTCTCTGTCCCTCCTTTCCTGAACCTTTCTCTCCCTCGACTACTCTCCCTCCATCCCACCATCCTCACACCCCCCTCTCTCTCTCTCTCTCTCTCTCTTCTCTTCCTCCCTCTCCCTCTCTCCATCCCTCCATCCCCACCACACACACACAGCTCACCTTTCTTTGTTTACCATCGTGTACAAGTTTTCCTTCCTAATGTCAGGCTTTTTTTCTCCTTTTTTTTGTCCTTTCCCCAACCAACGTTCTAACAACACTTTTTCCTTGTCCTCTCCGTCAAGCTCCTCGACAGGCCACTTTCCAACGCCTTTCTTTTCCCCGGCGTCACCTTCCACCCGCCACACTATACCCTGGGAGAGTCACTGGGCCACTTAGCCACCTCTTTGTTAATTAAAAAGTTTCGCTCCACGCCAGAGTCACTTGGAGCTCCCACTGTGCCAACTTCCAGGATCCGGTTGCAAGTCTGAGCGTGGTAAAAAGGGTTTAATTAAAAGTTGACCAGCTTCCAATACCCTTGCCGCCATTGCCAGCCTTCTCCCTCAACCTACCTTCGTCCCTCCCTACCTCCTCCTACTTCCCTCCCTCCCTCCCTCCCTCCCTCCCTCCCTCCCTCCCTCCCTCCCTCCCTCCCTCCCTCCCTCCCTCCCTCCCGTCACTTTCCAACACGACACGCCCTATCTACCACTCAGGTGCTTGTGTGATGTTGGTGTGGCTATGCTCCTATTGATTTTAACGTAGTGGTGGTGGTAATGGTGGTGGTGCAGTAAGAGATATGTCAACAAGATGCTTACTGGAACAATGTGGTAGTGATGTGGTACTGAAAACGTGCATGTATTAGATCAAATAAAAGAAGCCCTAATTAAGAATCAGCTCCAGTGCCCAGGTAGCTATTCCTTAACCATGCCTACCTGAGTCTACCTGCCACGGGGGTTTAACGATGCGAGGCTGCGGTACTGCATACACTCCTGCCTTTCCTCCCTTTATATAGAGGTGTAAGGAGTGTCGTTTTTTTTTCACTACTCGAGTACATAAAGCGATAAAGACTGGCTTGGAACTCTTCACTGTAGCCATGATAAGGAAAAGAAAACACAGGGAAATATGTAGGAAATAAAACAGCTTGTAGCCCTTCGCCGTAGTCAAGATAAGGGATCCAAGAGTGAGGGAAAGCAAATTATAGGGAAACAGAATAGGAAGAATGTATGTGGTTGTACGTTTTTAAGGTTTCTGATGAGTAAAATAAAGAAAACGAAGGATGTGTGTATAATATGTGGAGTACGGTAAAGAGATACGGTTATGGTAAGTCAAATACATGTAATACTAATAGAGTAGTACTGTATGTTAGTGTTTGACCGGAATGTGAGTGTTTCGGTAATTATATAAATCTCGATTCCCTATGAGTGATGCTTTTGTTTCCTCCCTGAAGATAATGATGAAAAAAGTGTTGAGGATAATGATAGAATAGCTGACATATCCACATAGCTACTTGTGGGAAAGGAAAAGAATATCAGTGTTACGTTAAAAGTGAAGAGAGTTATTGTAAGTACAGGTGACAGGTAAGGCAGGGGAGGAGGGCAGAATGCAGAGGAAGGAGTAAAAAATAATAAAAGAAAGACACTCTAGGTAACGAATGTAAAGATAATGCAAGGAAGAAAATAATGAAAGGTAAGAGCCTACATGAACCGCACACTAATTTAATTTAATGACCGCAGGAATGACTTGATATCTGCGAGATGTTAACAATGTGTGTGTGTGTGTGTGTGTGTGTGTGTGTGTGTGTGTGTGTGTGTGTGTGTGTGTGTGTGTGTGTGTGTGTGTGTGTGTGTGTGTGTGTGTGTGTGTGTGTGTGTGTGTGTGTGTGTGTGTGTGTGTGTGTGTGTGTGTTGAATGGCTGTGAAATGAGTAAATATTTCTTAACCAATTGCATGAAGTAATCTCACCATTAATTAATTGTCTCCTTTTTATGTCCGTGTATAAATTCACATTTCGCAAACTTTATATTGGGAGGAAGTTTCAGCGTTTCTTATGTAACGCGAGACTGTTTATCTGAGCAATCCCCTTCCTTGACTCTTAACGCTTGTTTTCACCTCGACACGATCATCGGTAATTAATACGAAAGCTCACCAATTACTTACTTTTCCTCATCACTGACCTTCATTACACTTATCACCTTTAATATCATAATTACACACCTTTAAAGTCAAATTGCCAGGTTGATGCAATTACGTTATATTATCATTTTTACGTTCACAAATAGTATTCCGGACTAATTTAGAGCTGCAATATAAATGAACATGAGAGTTAAGACTTGCTTGTGAGGTATTAATACTTATAAGGGAAAGGAACGAGACAACAGCTGGTTACACATTGTCGTGCCAGTAGACCCGCCACACACACACACACACACACACACACACACACACACACACACACACACACACACACACACACACACACACACACACACACACACAGATACACACACACAACCGGAGAGACGCAGCCAAAACAAGAACTAACATATCCTTTTATACGGTGAGCAGTTGAATCGGAGAGAACATGTGTTGCAGGTGGCAGGCAACACCTCACTTTACAACACACTGTCAAGGCTGGTAGTAAAGAAAGGCTTGAAAACACTTAATGAGAGGGAAGGATTCATTTACTCCAGTTATAAGAGTGAATTATTCAGTGGAGTGTTTGTTTGATTCATTACACTCAAATGAAAGAGAAAATCCAGCCTCTAAAACGCAGAACAATAAGTCGTTTACTATCTGTCCTTCATTCAGAAAGACGAGAAGCTGTGTACTAGTGTTGCGCTACGAGAAGATCAGAATTTCATGTTGCTTTGAGACTAATGTAAAACAGGAGTGGAAATTGCAATTTTGTGAAATATGTTCGATTCTAAACACGATGAGAAAACATACACGAGAAAGGACAAGGGAATTTGATTAAGTAAATAGAATTATGGTAAGCAAGTATCGATGAATTCTGGTAAAGACGAGCAATTTCTACACCGCAAGAAAATGACCGTTGGAATAATACAGAATGATATGAAAAAAGACAATATTATGTTTTATTTCCGTGAATGACATACTGGCGTTTAATCAAGCGTATCGCAGCTAGATTCTACCGTAAAAAGAAGCAATTTTGTTCCATA
>JAXIVD010011966.1:0-10249 GCA_036785275.1 Cancer borealis
CACACACACACACACACACACACATACACACACACACACACACACACACACACAACACACACACACACACACACACACACACACACACACACACACACACACACACACACACACACATACATACACATGCCCGAGAGTGTATGTATTAACCTACAACACAAATAATTCATACACTGTGCTTAAACCTCACATGAATATTAATTTTTCCTCAACTTCCTGTCATGGGAGCTTCATCATGGCTGCCACTGGTCACCTCTACCACCTGCCACTGGTAATTGACGACTGTTACGTAGTGGTTATTGCAGTTTTACTGAAGCCATGAGGAGAGTTATCACTAGTTCACAATACAATTACAATACATAATTGCGTTTTGAATAATAATCTCAAATAACTTCACTGAAAGCATTGCAAACGACGGTATGCAGGCAAGGTAGGGAGCAGCAGTGCGTAAAGGGAAAGGCAGGCTGGTCAAGCGTGCAGAAGGATAGTGAGAGGGAGAAAAGTGCAGGGAGGTGAGGAAGAGCGGCCAGCAGGTCTTGTTGGTGCAGAGATCAACGTGCTTAAGGGGCATCAAGAGTGCATTGTCCGCTGTGCACTGTTACTTCCTTACACCTGAACGATGATGCAGATGGTGAAGATTATGTTCATCAAACCGGATTTTTTTTGTGATGAGGAAGGAAGAGAAAGCGTGACGATGAAGTGGGTTGAGGACGAGTGATAGTGAGGAACTGAGAGGATGGATGGTGAAGGGTTCTGCGAGGAAGGACTCTGATGCATGCTGTGACGATGTGTTTTATTCATGCACACTCTCTTACACACACACACACACACACACACACACACACACACACACACACACACACACACACACACACACACACACACACACACACACACACACACACACACACACAGTTCAATGATAATCTTACCGCAGAAAAATTTATGAGAATTCACTGATTACTTTAGCAGGTAGATCAAAAAGTCGTCCCTCCATCACTACCGATAAAATCCATGAATACCAAACAAATTAAAGCGAGATAAACCCTTCCACATTGGGTTTTAAAAAATTGTTACAAATGGGCAACTGTGAAAAAATGTCAATGCTGTAATTCCCTATTAGCCACCTGATCACACCTATAATTGTTTTAATTTTGTTGCAAGTGAAGAGGTACGCTTCGTATTAGGACAGAATCTCGTTTAGCAGCGCGAGATAATAGCATTGACCACCGCTGAAATAGTAACAAAAGAATTTTATCTGTGAATGTTCTAAAGGAAAACAAGAGTCCTGCATTGCTATTCAAATAAACGAGTTGGACGGTGAGAAGCTTGCTGGCCGTGCAGGGAGTCACCAGGAAGTGCCGAGCTGCTGGTGGCTGGAGTCGAGCCATTTACCACGACATGGGGTGAAGCTGCTCGGTCAGACCTCCCGATGCTACTGAGAGAGTTTTTGTTTGGAGTTAAACCGCTCGAGAGACATTATACTCATCGGGTATATCATGTAATCTGACAGGGTGACGCAGACACAGTTATGTTGTGGCCATAATAATTCACGAACATATGCTGATGGATGTTTCCCGTACAGTGTTTAGTAAAGATAAACACATGGTAGATAGCTGGCCCCGACATAAAGGGAAAGCTACTCTTAACGGGGAAGCCACCAAGCGTTACGACCTCTCACCCCGGCCTGCTGTCGCCAAGACTCGCCTGGCAAGCGAAAAATATTGTCCTTTCGCAATGCGTGGAGCCGAAAATACTCCTTCAAAAAGCAAACACGTCTCAAGGTATTAGGCAGGCTCCCAACTCTTGAAATTATGTACTGCACAGATGCAAAAAGAATGCAAACACCTAACTATGCCAAGCCTCGCTGAGATCATTTACGTCAAGAAGTAACTGACGCGTCGTACCCTTTTCTCGAGAGAATCAGGGTGACTCACTGAAGACAAACTATTAACCTGCCACGAAAATATTATGAAGCTAAGATACTCTGCAGCCAACACCTGTCCCCTGCTGCTGCCTCGTCTGTCTGGGCGCCGCAAGCAGAGTGACGGTAATGGCTTCACACACTTGGGTAATCCGCTAAAGGGAGAGGAGAGGGAGGGACCTACTTGCACTTGGATCAGGGAAGACACTAAGTGACAGGAACATGGGCTGAAAAAAAGGTTGTTGGATAGGGATCGTGGTGGGTAAAAGTGACAGGGAGGAGGAGCAGGTTGTAATGGGTGTTAAATAGTGGTGTTCGCCGCGGCTGTATCACATTATTTTTACACTGTGGTTATTCAGGTTGAGGTGGATGTATCGGAAAGGTGAAGAATGAAAAATAAAAAAGGTTCCGGTGGAGATATACAGGATGGGAAGGTGAAGGAGAAAAGAAGATGTTTACATGAATAGAAAAGAAAACGACATTTAACACAAGAAACACACACACACACACACACACACACACACACACACACACACACACACACACACACACACACACACACACACACACACACACACACACACACAAGAACGTGCCTCCGAGTACAAAGCGAATGTATGTTAATTGCTACAGGAAGAGGAACCAAAGTTAGTGGAGGAGCAGAGTTCAGAAATCCTCCTGGAGAGTCGAGGAGGAGAAAGGCGAGGAAGGAGGTAGGGACGAAGCTAAGGAGGGAGGGTGAGGAAGAGGTTAGTTGGATGGGGGGAGGCAGGGAGGATGTGAAGGTGTGGGGGAGGAATAGAATGTGGTGTAGAAGGGAAATGAGGAGAATGGTGGAGAGTTGTTGAAAGTCAGGATGGAGGATGCTGTGAGGACTTGTAAGATGGACTGCAAGGAGATGAAGGATGGGAAGAATGAGGGAGTGAAATACGTAAATAAATAAAATAATGAAAGAGGTAATGAGGGAGAATCCGCCGCTGGAATGGAGAAACTAAAGACATAAATTATTGAGAAATAATTATATTTTTGACGCTTCAGCAATACGGGAAATGAATTAATAATTTGTTATCTGAAATAATGACATTGTTATTATCCTGATTGTTATTATTATTATTATTATTATTATTATTATTATTATTATTATTATTATTATTATTATTATTATTATTATTTGCGTTTGGTAAGGATGACGAGTACAATTCAGTGTCCTCAATAATAAATTTCTAAAAAAAACAAGTAAAAAGCAAGGGATTATAATGCAAGGATAAGAAAGTGTAAGAAGGAAATGAGATAAAAGCAACTTTCTTACAATCTTGATAACCATCTAAAATGTCACTTAACTAGCCGGCTACATGTATATATTCTCTCTCTCTCTCTCTCTCTCTCTCTCTCTCTCTCTCTCTCTCTCTCTCTCTCTCTCTCTCTCTCTCTCTCTCTCTCTCTCTCTCTCTCTCTCTCTCTCTCTCTTCAATTAAAGTCAATACGCTCCTTCTGTCAGAATTTGGACAAAAAGGTGCAAAAGAAAAATTCACGTAATCAATTCCCACTCGTCTAGCATGCCATTACACCGCCAGAACCAATCATCTTGGCCGTAACAAACCCAGTCCGTCTGCCTCCTCCAATACAATTCCCCTGACATGTCCAAACAATCTCTCCACCAATCAAATTCCCCAACAGAGCGAAACCTCAAAGGGCGGCGGACCAATCAGAAACGGGCTGCCTTGTGCCTCCGGTTATTATGTGTGAGGGAGAAAGTTTACCGCGTCGGGTCCGTGTGCAGGAAACAATTATGGACGCGTATAATTGAAGTTCCTCTCATTTAAATCAATTATCTCATTGGACTGCAGCCAAAAAAAAATAAAGAAAAAATTTGGAAGAGGACTTTGCAGATAACTTCAAATTACATCACACTGATTCATGTTGGGTTTTCTCTTTCCGTCTTGGCCTATAGCGAATGTAGGCCTATTCTTGGAGGTTTTGGTTAAGTGACACCTGTAGAGCCACACACGACCCCGCCTCTTCACCCCCTCCCCCCTTCATCCCTATCATGCTATCCGCTGCTCTCACAGTTGAAGGCAGTTGATGGCACCATATGAGTAATTTTTGGCCACTCGACGATTGCTGAAAAATTACTGAACTCAGGACCTCGAACTCACCACTTTAATGAGCTGACCACTTGGCTATCTCTCCCCCAAAATGTGTGTGTGTGTGTGTGTGTGTGTGTGTGTGTGTGTGTGTGTGTGTGTGTGTGTGTGTGTGTGTGTGTGTGTGTGTATGTGTGTGTGTGTGTGTGTGTGTATTGTTCCGTTAGAAATGGTTGACTTTGTATCGAGTTGACCCAAAGCCGTTGTCCGGTGTCCTCTCCCGTGTTTACCATACGGTGGTGGTGAAGTAGCGAATTTGTCACACCATTCCTAGTGATGATCTTAATGTCTTGGAAATATTATTATGAGTGAGGAAATACTTGGAAAGACTCAGCTCACTCATTAATATCTTTCGCTTCACCCAGCACATAATGGAAACAACATTGATTGCTTTGATGAAATCACTGATTAATCCTTTAATATATGTATTCCTGACATAGCTAAAGCTGCATCAAGAGACATAATTGACGCATGTGTGAAAAATGTGGCATGATAATTGTAAGTACTTAATATTTCTGCGCTACGTGTGGATGACGTAGCTGGAGTGACGCATCTCTGAATTAGATGAGTCGACTTGCTCATTATTGCTTTAGGTTACTCATAAACACCCACGGCGGGCGAGGTGTCGACTAAATTGTATAAATTTAAGTTTACCCATTGCCTGCGCTGCCCCCATCCCACCTTTCATTAAGCCTCGCCATTAGCCACCCGTCACATTCGAGTCGAAATGATAACTCTGCATTGCACTCAAAGCGCAATGCTTCTAAACGCTGAATTACGTGAATTATCGGTCTCCAGTCGCCCTCCGTTCAGAGCTTCCAATCAGGCCAGCGCCTCTCCCTCTTCCCAATAAATAAAAGAAAACACTGTGTAATCCCCTTAATCCCCGCTGTTTGTAATCTATTGTTCACACGAGTTAGCAGCTCGCGTACCTGAAAAGGTTATGAATGATTAACACTGATGCGTTTGCTGTAAATATTCCGCGCGCGATTTATGTGTAATCTCCTGTAAATTATATTGGCTTAATGTTGGAGCATTTTGAGCCTCCCGGGAGGTAAATCCCATTCCCGGACTGTACACGGAAGGCCAACGAGGCACAACGAAGGGTAAACAACGCAAAGCTGCAACAAAAACGAGCAAAATTACATCGAAAATAGAGATTAAGTAAACAAAAAAAATTGAATTACTATACATACACATACTCATTTATGTACAATAATTCTTGAAATGAACAGATGCCGACTGCGTCACCAAAACTCACACTCCCATGTATGAGACAGAAAAATTTCAGCTTGAAATATCACAGTGACGGTAGGGTGGAATCAAGCAGAGAGGGAGCGCATCATCATCCCGTTGTCATTTCCAGCAGAGGGAGTGGGTGGGTGGCAGCCGGCGGCGGTGGCTGTTGGGGCAGGTCGGTGCGGGGTCGGTGTTGGGTCGGTGCCATGGTCTAGGAGGGAGGGGATGCGGGAGGACCACTGCCCCGTCATGCAAAATTAATCTTCTTTCGCATGACGCTCTTCATCATCACTGAGCCGTCACTCCTCATTTAGAGTTTTACAAGCGGGAAAAGCGCGTCTGAGCCCTGAGGTTCCTGCATCGTCCTACCTGATGCAGGAATCTCACTAACGTGGCGAGCAAACACTCGACCACCGATGATATGCTGATCTCCTTTCACCGCCAATATGTACACAAAACATTAATGAACACTTGCTTGCGAGGAAAAACAGACACACACACACACACACACACACACATACACACACACACACACACACACACACACACACACACACACACACACACACACACAAACACACACACACACACAAATGTCCCTGCAAACACGCAGGGCGGGCCCTGAGTAGCACAGCTAGCTACTCAGGGGATGTAAGCGTGAGGGACAACATGCAGGGGTGACTGGGTGCGGCAGGCGGACATCACCCTCAAGACGACGAGCCTCACGGGTATAAAGTTACTGACTCTGGACAACACACACACACACACACACACACACACACACACACACACACACACACACACACACACACACACACACACACACACACACACATACACACACACACATGATAAAATGGCCGTGAAAATGAACGGCAGCTGCGTGAATGGTCGTACATCACCAAAAATGACACAAAACCAAATTCTCACCCGAGCCGGAAGGTAAATGAATTCCCGTCTGTATTCCTGTAATTCAAGGTTTACGAGATTTTTTACATTGCCTCGCCCTCGATGCATAAAAGTGTACATATTAGAAAACAAACTACACAAATTTTCGTACACTAATATACGTGTTTATATGTTTATGTAAATCTATTCTGTAAAAAAAAAAAACCGGAGAGAAATATGAGAATTGAAATGTGTGAAAAACATTTGCTACAAAAATATATTCACATCATAATGTTAGAAGCAACAGCAACAATAGCATCACTTGCACTACATATACAAATGGAAACATTAATCAAACTATTGCAAATGATCGCCAGTAGTCCAATGCAACTCAATCAATATCCTTCCCGAATCACAGACTAACAGAGCAAGTAACGCCAGTGTGGGTGTTGCATCCGATGTAAGTGTATAGACAAAGTGTTGTTCCTATAAATGGTTAGTCTTATTTTTCAGTTGGTAATCATTCACACTTACACATATTTTTTCTTTAATTTCACTCACACTATTCACTTCAGTAACACAACGTTTTTAGTGAGACTTTTACACACATTCATCGCGGTACATTAATTACTGACTAAGATTTCATACTGTAAGCTGCTCTAGCATCTACGGTTCTTATTGACGTGGCTATTAATCAATGAAATATCAGTATTCAGTTGACATTTTAACGCATTCATAACAACAGAACCTCCTAAAGTCTATGTCAATAAGTTTGTCCGTCATAATATGTTGATCATTAATAAATAACACGTTTCTTTTAGTTAGGTTCAGGGTGTTATCGTGTTAGCTTCTTGTTCACCTTTCCCGACATGGTATTTATAAACTTAACTATCAAATGTATTTATGTCTATTACCCTGTCTATTTTTGTCTACTATTGATAATGAATGTTCAATAATTCCATCCTTACTCTAGGAAGGCAAGACTGAGTATAAATGGCGGAGTAAATTCACCGTGGACGCTGCTTGAGGCTCGGCTCGGCTCCAGCTGTGCCGATCCCAGGTAGATTTATGCATTCCACTTCTATTCCTCGTCCCACGCTTCACTTCCTCTCTCCTCATGACACATCCCGGCCATCACGTGTTCCGGGGCTCAAGGGGCGTCGCGTGATGTGTTACCGGACTCACACCTGTCACTTTATTTCACCGTCACGTGTTTCTACCTCATGATTGTTACCTTCTACGTCCACCTGTGTCCCACTAACACACACACACACACACACACACACACACACACACACACACACACACACACACACACACACACACACACACACACACACACACACACACACACACAGAGACGCCGCCTCACACACAAAGGCACGTTTTCAAAAGAGTGTAAGTCAGGCATGGTCTTCCATCACGCCAGCAAATAGTTATGCTCATGATTATTTCCAAAGACTTGCACAATATCTTATTCCTCTCACATATTCCTTCTCTATCCATCATCTCCTTTTCCTCCTCCTCCTCTTCCTTCTTCTTTTATTTATTTTCCTCGTCCTCGTGATACCACTCCTAACCACCCGCCCTCATCGTCCTCCTTTTTCTCCTCGTCTTTATCCTCCTTCTCTTTCTCCTCTTCTTGCGAGATCCCCAACACACAGCTGATGCCTCAGTTAGATTAGTGCGCCTCTGAGGCCATATTATACCCGCCGTTCTTTATATTTAGCTAAAAATAATAATGATTTCATGCCGCGCTCCCCTTCCCTCCAACACCCGCCCTCGTTCCACGCCCGCCACGCCCCCTACCGACATGCAACTACTGAAATATTGCCGCGTCGGGGCACCAAGGGAAAACAATCAATATTTTCGACCTTTCCTCTTGCCAACTGCTCTCACCTACTCATTCCTCCTATTTTTTTATATATATTTTTTGGTATATTTTTTTCCCCCATGCTCGCTCTCTCTCTCTCTCTCTCTCTCTCTCTCTCTCTCTCTCTCTCTCTCTCTCTCTCTCTCTCTCTCTCTCTCTCTCTCTCTTTCAGTTCTCATTCATCGTCTCTCTCAGTGCAGCGTCTCCTCCTCCCTTTGATCCTGCTCTTTCTCTTAACTTTACATCCTGTCCTTCCTTGTTCCTGTGTTTCATTCCTCTTTCAGTTACGTGTTTTTTTTCTTCTTCTTTATCTTCCTTACTTTTTATATTCTTTCTTTTCCTGTCAACTCCACTGGCTTTGTATGTGTATATTTGTATCATATTTGTATCAGTGCCGTTCATTAGATGTTTTTTTTCTTCTTCTCCTTCATGTAATTCATCTTAGTTTTGGGTTTTGAATGGAGTATCAAAGAAGAAATTATTAGTGATTATTTATTCTTATTTTTTTTCATCAATAGGTTTCAATTCTGTGTTTTTATATTCTTGTTATTTTCTCTCTTTGTCTTATCCTTCAGAAGTATAATTATTGTTACACTTCTAGCATTGTATTCCTCTTCCTCTTCTCCTACCTCAATGCAATATCCTTTAGACACACACACACACACACACACACACACACACACACACACACACACACACACACACACACACACACACACACACACACACACACAAACACAAACACACACATTCACTTACATTGATTTCCCTTTTTCACCATTATAAATATCTGTTGGATTTACATATACGTATTTTATCGAGTAAACAGACTCTCTCTCTCTCTCTCTCTCTCTCTCTCTCTCTCTCTCCTCTCTCTCTCTCTCTCTCTCTCTCTCTCTCCTCTCTCTCTCTCAACTTCAGCAGTCCATTCTGACTTTTCCCGAACCAAGTCTGACTTTTGGACCAAAGGATCAAAAGTTACAGAGAGAGAGAGAGAGAGAAGAGTAGAGAGAGAGAGGAGAGAGAGAGAGAGAGAGAAAGAGAGAGAGAGAGAGAGAGAGAGAGAGAGAGAGAGAGAGAGAGAGAGAGAGAGAATATATTTTGCGTCCATGAATAGATATGAATTAATGGGAAAAATATGAAAGCTATCTTCGAACATTTTTTCTTTTATATATATTTCTTTCTTTTTACATCTATATCAATCTTGTTAGCGTGCACTGCAATATTATCACTTACATCATGGCGGTAAAACTTAACTAACATCAATACGAGGAACAAGCAGCCAGGCAGAGTAAAGTTAGGTAGGAGGAGACAAGGTTACCAAGAAAAAGGTTAGGTTAGGTCAGGTCAGGTCAGGTCAGGTTAGGGTTAGGGTTGTACTTACTAGACGTGGTGTGGGAGGAACATGTTATGGGGGGAGGATAACGACGTGCCCCTGAGGGAGAGAAGGGAGGGAGGAGGGGTGATCAAACTTGTATGGGGTGGACCAAACTTTGTGGGTGGACTAGGAGAGTTACCTTTAAAGATCTGCAAGTTGGACGTACGTGGCATTGAGAGTAACAAAACAAACACACACACACACACACACACACACACACACACACACACACACACACACACACACACACACACACACACACACACACACAACACACACACAAGAATGGGGGGATGAAGACCCAACCACATGTCTTATTGATGGAAACAGAAGGACAGGAGCAGGGGGACCTAGGCACCAGCAGGCTCCTCCGCCACTGGGTCGATTCTTTGCCTTTGAAATAATAGGTTTTTTGCCACTTAATGACTGTAATTGGGCATAATCGTCTACGAGTATCACATTAGACCCCATCCACCCCTTATCCCCCTTTCCTTCCCCATTTCCCCCTTCCTTTCACCACCTTTTCCTCCTATTTGTCTTTCCCTTTTCATTGCCTCCCATCGTTTCCTGTCTCCCATTTACTAGGTCGTTTCACTCTCATTTCCCCATAAAATATTCAGATTATTTCTCATTGATTAGAAAATTGCAGGTGACAATGCATGCCACGCCACCTGCCATCAAAACTAACAACCTCACTCAGCCCTTTCATCATCATTGTCATCATCTTCACTATCTTTATCTCACTTTCTTTTGTACTCTTGTCGGTCCTCACACTCACCTTCCGTTCCTAAGATAAGAAGCTC
>JAXIVD010011967.1:5000-7500 GCA_036785275.1 Cancer borealis
TGAAATTATTGTGAACAAAGCAGGTTATCTCTCTCTCTCTCTCTCTCTCTCTCTCTCTTCTCTCTCTCTCTCTCTCTCTCTCTCTCTCTCTCTCTTTCTCTCTCGCCCAAGAGAGTAAAAGAAAGATGATATAAGAGGAGGAAGAGGAGAAGGATGTGGAGGAGAAATAAGAGGAAACGAGAGGCAAAGCAAGGTAAACATGAAAGGCAAACAAAAAAGCAGGATTGAACACTAGGGTAAATAAAGGCGAGGAGGAAGAGGTGGAAGAGGAGGAAGAGGAGAGGAAGAGGAGGGAAAGATATAACAAAGCCAGCCAAGGGGAGAGGTGTTGATTGTTAAGGAAGCGTACAAGGGAAAAAACACACAGGCGATGACTTACTGGAGAGAAAGGGGATGAAGGGAATGAGGGAATGAAGGGAATGAAAGGGAATGAAAGGGAATGAAAGGGGAATGAGCATGATAGCACCAAACAAAATATGCAGATAAATAAAAAAATATTCTCCTTTTCTTTCCTCCTCTTCCTTCTCCTCCTGTTCAAGTCTTAATCCGATTGAAACTAAAGCCAATAATAGCCTCTAAAATTAATCATATTCTTCCATACCGTAGAATTAATGTTTAATATATTCCCAAGAGCTTCAAGGAGGAGGACGACGAAGAGGAGGGAGAGGCTTAGTTGAGGAAGGAGGAGGATTTGTAGGAAGGACAACAACTTATTGTAGTTAGACGAGAAGGAAGGAAGGAGGAGCAAGGAAGACCAGCACGGGAGCAAGAAGAGACAGTGACGCATGAAAAGAAGAGGAGGAAAAGGAAGAGGAGGAGGAGAAGGAACAAAAAGGAAGGAAAAAGAAACAGCAGCAGAACCGTTGGCTGTTACGAGGCTGCTTCAAATAGACAGTAGCTGCACTGGTACACAATCCTCGTAGGTTAATACAGATGCGAAAATGTTAGTTAGGATTAAAGCCATTCCGTTTTCGTCATTCGTGAAAAAGAAAGCTGGATGGATGGATGAGGAAGAGGAGGAAGAAGAAGAGAAAGAAGAGGAGGAAGAAGAGGAGGAAGAAGAGGAAGAAGAAGAGGAGGAGGAAGAGGAGGGGAAAAGGAGGAGGAAGAAGAAAGGGAAGAAAAAGAGAGGTGTCTCTTTTATAAGACCCAGGAGTAGGGTTTTGTAGCGTGACACACTGATCTAACTTAGTGAGGAACACTCCAAGAATCACCAAACAGCCAGCAAAAATTGAATCATGAAAAATGAGCAGTACCTTTCAACGATACCTTAACATAGAACATCCTTCATTATAATACACTTTGAACATTCTTATGGATAAAAAAGTCCCAGAAATAGTTTGGATGCAATTTCTTTTCACTAAGCAATGACTAGCAGATCGTAAAATGACTCGCTGCTGGGACTCGCAAAGCTATAGTCGAGAATTTCTTGCTGCACTTTTTTTTCTCCTCATCCCACATATGGCTGACTGTGTGTATTACACTTTTCTGAAGGTGGAAAACTTGACCAACTATTCCACTTTGATACAGGTAAGCCTCGTAGAAGTTCAGCATATTTTTCATTAAAAGTCTATAAGAACATAAGAAAATAAGGAGGCGGCAAGAGGGCAGTTGACTTACTCAAGGCAGCTCCTGTGCACCTAACACTTACATAATATTTTCTTCATCCACATATGCATCTAACCTTTACTAAAAAAATATTTACTGTCCCTGCACTCACTTACCACATGCTTGCTGAGTTTGGTTCACTCCTCTACTACCCTATTCGTGAACCTTTCTCTTTTCTGAATTTAAACTTATCTAGATTGAAACTATTTGTTCATGTTTTAACTTTCTCTTTGACTATGAGAACCTTGTTTATATCCCCTCTGTTGAAACACTTGATCTACTTAAACACTGCTGAGACCTCTCCTTATTCTACGTCCTTATAAAGAGTGTAGATTGAGGTGTTTCAGTCTATCCTTGTATGTTTGGTTACTTATCCCCTGAATAGATGTCATAGTTGGACGGAAAATTTGTAAGTATAAATTTGTAAAACGTATTTGCTTTTATCATCTGCAGAGAATACTACAGAATACTGCGGAAGAATACTACATTAAGTGAGCAAGACAAACAGGCGAGATACAATGAAACTGATGCATACAAATGATGGAAGTGTGTGTGTGTATGTGTGTGTGTGTGTGTGTGTGTGTGTGTGTGTGTGTGTGTGTGTGTGTGTGTGTGTGTGTGTGTGTGTGTGTGTGTGTGTGTGTGTTGACGTAGGTGACACATTATTGATCATCGTGTGCGCGAGGTATATGGGAAAATAATAGATGACATGACTGTACGCGAATGTATTATAAAGTAGTTGTTTATGAAGCATGTTGAGGCAGCTATGGTAAGAGGTCACGAGGGACGAGTGTTTTGGAGTGAAGGTCATGCATGGTGAGGGGTCGGACGTGTGTGCATGGTGAGAGGACGGACGTGTGTGCATGGTGAAATAGTTCTATATGAAGGGTTG
>JAXIVD010011968.1:0-2500 GCA_036785275.1 Cancer borealis
CTTTACTTTCTACACATTTCCTTTGTGTCTCATTATTTCTCCTCTCCTTTCCTCTCCTCTTTCCTCTCTCTCTCTTTCCTCCATTCATTCTTCCTATTCACCTCTCAACACTTTTTTGTATTTACTACCTTTCTTCCTCCTCTGCGTTGCTCATTTGTTTTTGTGTTTTGTCTTCTCTTATTTCAACTTTTATTTTTATATAATTTCGTTATCTTCATTTATTTTTTTTTAGTGTGTGGTGGTTCATTTTGCATTCTATTTCCCATTTTCTTTTTTTCTTTCTTTACAATTATCCGTTTTCTTTCGGTGTTTAGTTATGGTCGAATTTATATCTATAATATTTTCTCTCAACTTTGTCACATTTCTTATTTTTATTCTTTTTTTTTTTTCTCTTCTTCTCTTTGCAATATTTGACATCCTTGCTCTTCTTGTCGCTTTTTTTTTTTTTTTTTTTTTTTTTAATCTTTTCTTTCTTTCTTTCTATGTTTCTATCTTTTTTTTTTAGCTTCCCCTCTTTTTTTTATCATTTCAAACTTCCTCGCTTCTATGTTTCAGTTCAACATCTTTTATTTCGTGTGTAACTTTCTTGACACTTTCTTTTTTCTCTTTTTTTTTCTCTTTCTGTTTCTCTTTTCGTATGTTTTCTTTCCTTATTTTTATCTGTCTGTTTGTCAGTTATTCTTTGTTTCTTATTGTTTATTATTCTGTATGTCTGTCTTTTTGTTTATTATTCTATTCGTGTTTGTCTGTTTTTGTTTGTGTCTATGTCTCTCTCTCTCTCTCTCTCTCTCTCTCTCTCTCCTCTCTCTCTCTCTCTCTCTCTCTCTCTCGCTCTAACTAATGCTCCACGGCTTATATTCAATTAAACAACGTCGATATGGACTGAAATAGCTTTAATTGTGTAAGATCCTCCTTCGCCCACTGACACTACTAGTCCGCCAGATTACATTAGAGCGAGTCAGGCCTATGTGCGTACCTTAGGCCTAGGCAACAACCACCTCCACCGTTGTAGGGGCGTCCGTGAAATATGTCCTTTATTCCCACCCAAACAGGAGGGGGAAAAAAAGAACGAAAAAAAACATATATTTGATGGACAACTTAATGGATTTATCGTCCTGGTAACACTATATTTTGGATGATGGAAAGTTTTTTTTTCTTTTCCCTTTTTTTTTTGCTTTCTCCTTTTCTATCTTTCTTTTTTATATGTGTTATTTACATGTAGGTTCGTATGCACCGTTCACCTTTATAGGAAGCTCCCGAAGTCCCTTGCTGGGGTGGAGACATGGATTCATTCTACTTCTATTTCTTTTTTTCTTTCTTTTTTCTCTCTTTTTCGTATTCCCTAATCTGTGCTGTGTGTGTTCTCGAAGCCAAAGCTACCCGAGTTAAGGTTTACTTGTAGGTGAAGGTACTCTGATAAATTTAATCACGGTGTTTAGTGTCCGTGTTCGTTGTGTCCTCTTTTCGTTTTGTCCTCATTGTCCTTTTTGTCCTTTGTATTGTTCTTTTTCGCTTTATCCTTTTTCGTCTTGTCTTTCGTTGTATCTTTTTTGTCCTGTTTCGTTTTTTACTTCGTTTTGTCCTTCTTCGTTTTGTCTTTTTTATCGTCTTTTGTTTTATTCTTCATTATATCCTTCGTTTCCTCCTTCGTTCTGTCCTTCTTCGTTTTGTCTTTCTTCACTTTATTCTTCCATTTTTCACGTCCAGGCAGTCCCACCAGGAATGAATATAACATCACAGACTACTGAAACACCATCCATGGCAGGGTATCCGCCTTCAGCCCCCCCTTTGTACTGAAGTATACATAGCACATCACCCTTGTAGGCAGCTTCGGGCCTGCTGCACCCTCGTCACCTGGCTACATACACTACAACTGATACAGAGGAGGAGAAAGGGAAATACTACCTGATGGTCCGCTTTTCAATCTTTAAAAATAAGATATGGAAAGTGACAATTACCAAAACCAATCACAGAACATGACAAAAGATGTGATTGTGTATCGAGATGGATCATTATTCTTGTGGTAACGCCTTATATTTACATTATTTGCATTGCATTTCACACAATTCCGCACCAGCATCCCTCTTTAACCTACTTGTACAGTCCTTGGTGATGTTACTGACGCGTGCTGTGTGGGTGTATCTGAGGCATGTGTGTGTGCGTGTGTGTGTGAGGCTGCGAGGCTTGGCGGGAAGATATCCTCGGTTGATGACAAGAATTAATGGTCTACTTTCTCACATAAACCACAGCGTTTCATTATAATTTCATCTACCTACTGCTGCTGCTATTGTTCCTCCTCCTTGTTCTCTCTTACCTCCTTCTCTTCCCCCTCTTCCTCCTCTTCTTTCTCCTCTTCGTGTCTGGTGGGCGTCTTGATGTGTTTTCAAGACGTCATGACACAGAAGGACGTTTGTTTATTAATTTTCTTATTCCTCCATTACTTTTTTTGTATTTTTTTTTGTAAGGAAACCAAGTATGTCAATCTATGTCGCTTTTTAAT
>JAXIVD010011968.1:7500-10245 GCA_036785275.1 Cancer borealis
GTGATGGTGTGAATAGTGATGAAAACTTTATTCTTATGGTGTGGCGTGCTTCCAGAATTCCAAGTTTCCAGGTTTCCAGAGGTGTTTTTCCTTACTGTTTGTTCCGCTGTAAGACAAACGTGGTGAGAATGGAGAGGTGTGAAGAGGAAGGAAGTGTGTGTGTGTTTGTGTGTGTGTGTGTGTGTGTGTGTGTGTGTGTGTGTGTGTGTGTGTGTGTGTGTGTGTGTGTGTGTGTGTGTGTGTGTGTGCGTGTGCGAGGATGTGAGTGTTAGTGTGTACGTAGGTTATAAACAGAGGAATATATGAATAGATAAGCAAACTGTCTTTTTTTTCTGTAATACTGTTGAACTTATGTGTGTTTCTTCTTTCTTCCACCAGGTGTTGTGTGGCGCTGTCGTCTCCGCATCGCCAGGTAAATGCAATGACACTTTATTTGTTCTGTAGTGATCTTGAAAACGCTTAACTAGAGATGTATTATGTGAACTGTTTCTTTCTTTGCACTCTGCTGAAGAACTTGATGGACGGGAAAAAAATATAGAAATAGATTGTTTCTTTTGTTTATTGTTTTCGTTCTTTTTCTCATTTTAAAGTTTGTCTTTTCGGACATTTTTTTTAATTTTCTAACGATGAAATTTTTGCTCTTTCCCCCAAAAATTTCGTTCCAGCGACTTATTTTATCACTGTTCCTTCCTGGCGGTGGGCGAGGATGTCACCGTCAGGAGTAGGAAGGTTATCTTTAAGCCTCTCGCGTGTATGTACCAGTTACGGTTTGCATATTTCATTTGCCTGTTCTGTCCGTCTCCCTTAGCGTAACGCGACAGCTGGACTCAAACACTTCAGGAAATGTGTCTGTGTTCACGTGACCTAATTCAAGATTTTTGTTACTGAATTGGGATGATTTTTTCCAGTCTTTTATCACGTATATATATATATTTTTTTTGTCTTCCTTTATGCTCTTGCAACCTTCTGCCACGTATACATTAAACACGTTGGGTCCGCCGTGTCTGGCGCCAAAGCCCCTGAGACGAGACTCCTTCGGATACAAAACACACCAACCACCACTCATGGCTGAGCTGGTTGTCGTGCGTTGAGGCGCATTCTTTCTCGAGTCTTTTAAAAGCTCAAGAGTCACATTCCACTTACTCTAACTTCCCTTCAAGATTCTCCCACACATCAGACTGTCGCAGCTGCTCCTCGGAATGGACTTGAGACTAGATTGAACTGGGAAAAAACCCATCAGTAGGGAGAGGCTGTGTCTTTATTTCTCCTTCCTTATCATTGCCCTTAAGCACAGTCTCACTGTCGTCCACTCCGTTCCCACAGCGTCTCTCGCCACACCAGCGGAATACTTAAGACTGTTGTTAACGTATTCATTATTCCTGTGATGCTTCCTCAGGCGTGTCGGTGGCGGCAATTTGTCTATTTTTTTGTCAGCTTCTTATGTTCTAACTCACGCTGCACCTCCCCGCCGCGACCCAGTCATCATCGTGGGTTGAGTTTCGTTCTTGTGTTAAACTTAATTAATTTAATTAGCACCGTGGCCATTTGTGTGAGAGTATCGTTGATCCTTGTGTATGTGTGATGTTGACCAATACTGTCTACATCTATTATAACACGTGGTTGGTTAAGTTGTTCCTCCGTCATTGAAAAGTCGTTATTATTGTCTCTAGAGAGAGACGGCGAGAGAGGGAGAGTCGAGAGAGAGAGAGGAGAGATGAGTGAGAGAGGGAGACGGAGAGCTGACGGACGGGAGAGGACGAGGAGGGAGAGGAGAGTAGAGAAGAGCTGGAGAGGAAGAGGAGGAGAGGAGGAGTGGAGAGAGCGGAGGTGGGAGAGGAGAGGAGAGAGGGAAGGTGAGGGTGAGATGAGAGAGAGAGGAGAGAGATGAGACGCTTCGCCTGCCGAGACGAGTGCGCTGTTAGACACGATTAAAGATGGCACGGTCCCTCTCACAGAGTTACAGAGTGAAGTTAGTGTGTCATGCTTCTACCCATGCCCGCCTCCCTGGTGAAGCCGCTGGCATTGATTCCCCTGCCCGCCTCCTGTGGTTTTCCCTCGTCCTCGTACCTCGTCCTCGTGCAGTGCCTCTTAAACACGAGGATGTCTCCGCTGCTGTTATTTTTCCCCGCAACACGTATACTCAGTACCGTCCCTGGCCTAAGGGAGGGTCCGCGCTGCACCGTTCCCTTCCCTTCACTGCACCTTTAAACGCATAGTTACCTTACCGTGTCTCCTGCTAGTACTGTGGTAAAGGTGAGGAATTTTTTTTTCCTTCAATTTTTTTTTTTTTGTGTGTGATGTCTGAATTATGGATGAGGCTCTACTACTACTTCTACTTTTATCTACTTCTACCTGCATGCATCACCTACCTCTACCTGCTGTTCTGTTGCTGTTCTGTTTCCATCTACCCTTCTTTCTGTTTGTTGTTTTCTTTATGTCATCTGTTTACCGCTCACACTCTCCTCTCACTCCTTGTTTTATTCTTCATGTCATTTTTTGTTCTACTTATTTTTCATATTGCCTGCTTCCCTCCCCTCCTTTCCGTGTCTCATTCTTCCTCACACGCCATGTCACCTCTTGTCTGTTGTCCTCTCTTCACACCTTTGTTTATTTTTCCTTCTTATTTTCCTCTTTTACATTTCGTGTCTTATTTTCTTATTATGTTCCTTGCTTTCCTCTTCCTTCCTTCTTTCCTTCCTTCCTTCCTTCCTTCCTTCCTTCCTTCCTTCCTTCCTTCCTTCCTTC
>JAXIVD010011969.1:0-10244 GCA_036785275.1 Cancer borealis
TATATATATATATATATATTAATGCGATAAAAGAAGCAAAAGATCGTAAACAAATAAACAAACATAGATAAATAAATAAAAACGCATATAAAAAATATCTAAGATAACTCTATTACTACTCATAATGATAATGATGATAACAATAATTACAATAATAGTAATAATAATGATAATAATAATAATGATAATAATAATGAAAATATTAATAATAGTTAAAACAATGTTGATAATAATAATAATAATAATAATAATATTAATGGTAATAATAAGAAAAAGATGTTAAAAACAATTATATAAAAAATCAATTCAACATATTAGCAAAATTAACAAAATTATATTACGGGAACGTTAAAATCAGTATTGTTAGTGGCAAACATATGGGTAATACTACTATGTAATCATTATCGGTCATTGACCTTACGTACCACGTCAAGATCATTGGTCAAGTGCTACTAAATCAAAACTTTCCCCGATGAATATATAAAGAAAAGAAATATTCCCCTCAAAAAACAAAAACATTAGAAGTAAGGATACACACTTACCTATCATAGCTCAGAACCTAATAGCCTTACCATTATCAGGCTCTATGATTCTAATGCAGGACAAAAGCTTTTCCCAACTTTCTCTGCCCATCACCATTGACTGTCCATTCCAGCCCACATCACCAAACTTCCGCCTAGGGTGTTTTTTTTTTTTTTTTTTTATACCATCTCAGGATTGCTATTCTATTACTCCATCTATTACCTGTTCGGTGTATTTCATGTTCTGCTTATATCTACTTTTCTTTTTATTTGCAGCCAAGATATTTTCAACTTTGTTCTGTTCTCTTAACTCATTATGCTCCCCTTCCTTCTCTCCTTTCTATACCTAACATTATTTTCTCCCTTCCTCTTTGGACTCTGAACTTTTCGTTCAAGGACTTTTGAAAGACTCCAGCTGTACGACCCATATGATAGAACTGGTAAAATGCAGATTATAAATCTTTCTCTTTAGAGATAATGGGAGATTACGTTTCACAACAGTTTTGTATAAAAAAAAAAAAAAAAAAAAAAAAAAAACACTGAATCCCACCCCTATGCTTCAATTATTTTTTTTCTTTCATACTATGGACTGCATAAAGTTTCTGTCGTAAGTAGATGTATTCCTCAACACATTCTATTACCGAGTCTTTTACTTTAATTTCATGGTTATGTATGAATTAGTCTAATACCGACTTTGTCTTCTACATGTTTCAAACACATTATCTGGCTTTCCTTAAGTAATTACAAAAACTGCTGTAGTTCATCTGTAATTATTTAGGTACCCTTTATTCTTGTCTTTTCCCCTTCTAAATTCCAAAAAAAACTTCCTATAATACCGCAGTGAACAGTTTAGGAAAAATAGTGTCGTCTTTCCTAACACTTTTCTTTATGGATATATTCTCACTGACCTTGTGTAGCTTTACATTGGCAGTACTTTCCTTATAGATTCTTCTAACACCCTCACATATATTTCCTTTACCCTCTATTTCCTGAGTGTTTTAATAACTGCTGAGGTTTCCACCGAGTCGAAGGTTTTTATAGTTTATGAAATCCATGCAAAGTTGTTTGATATATTCTGCATTTTTTCCACTACTTGATGAATTATATTGATGTTGTCAGTTGTTGAACTTTATAACCAGACAAGGCAAATATCATATTATATAGTTAACAATTTTACTTCCTATAAGTTTTAATTCCGTTCGCATTGGTATACACACACACACACACACACATCACGATCACGAGTCCAGCGTGCGATCCTCCAGACAATGGTGAATAACTCAGGCGGTATAACCGTGTAACTGGTCGAGGGCTGCCAGCTGAACGCACCATCGACAGATTCATGCCGTCAGAGTGAGGCAGCATCATTATTGGCCGCCTATCGTGACGTCACACTGTTTGAGCCTCGTGACTGGTGCGCGAGTATACGTCACAAGTGAGCCGATATGCCCAGGCACCAATGTTGGTGCTGGTTTGTTCAAGGTTCTCATAATAAAACGTTGTACGCCGGCAACGTGAATCACGGGCTGAGCCTTTGTTGGTGTGGCAAGCTTTGCTTGATTCGATTAAATCCGTTAAATGACTACTCTTTACTTACCTTCAAAAATATAACTCTTGACTTATGGTACTTTACTGTCAGTCATGATTTCCATATGTATTTTGTATATAATTCCAGCATGTAGTATGCATAGTATGCAAATAATTATTGCCTAAACCGCCAAACAGAATTTCCTTGAAAGTTTTGCGAATGTCTTTGTTCAGTGGCATCAGACTCAGTGCTCTCACAATGGTCTGTGTGATCGGCAGAACAGGATAATATACATCAAATTTCCATTGTATTGTGATGAGTGGCTGGCCAGACAGCAGCCAGGCAGTGCCACGTAACTACAGCATTCCCTCTTAAGCTGCTACAGTTCAAAGGCTTCACCTACAACCTGCTATTTTGTCCAGCTGTTGAAAAAAAGCCTCCATTCACATAATTAGTTTTAATTAAAGAATATAAAATGAACTGGGATTTCGTTAATAATGAGCAGGAAGAGTGTGCAGCACATGCTAGTAATAAAAAGTTGCTGTCACCAAATCAATTGTTACCTGCAGAACAGTACCTATATCTTTAATGAACAATGGTACTAAGAAGAGTACAAAGACCGGTTTGTATTGGTCTATTGGCATTTTGCAGCTCCTCTTTTTTTTAATGTTCTGATGTTGAGTGTTATAAGTGTTATGATAACCGCATCAACATCCACTGCTTTTCAGTAGAATTTCACTGATGTAGGTAGCACATGTTACGAAAAAAAATATTAGCTTACCATATTAAATCAAAGCACAGTAATGACTTCAGTTCATAGGTTTCGAAAAGAGACAAGGTGCACGTTTCACTCTTCAACAATGTAAAATATAATGTAATTTTCAATGACGTACGTTGCTAAGTGTCTGTGCTGCAATTACAAACCACGTTTTCATGTCTTGAATGTCACATTTGTTCACCCATGTAGAAAACAAATGCCCATATTATCTACATAACAAAAGGATTAACCTATCTAATGCTGCTGAACAACTGTATGTAGGCAAGGGGAGATTGGCGGAATAAATAGAGCTACATACAACTGCTATAATTTCGAAACGAGCAGAACCTTTAAGCAATCAATTACCACGTAACTCACGAATAAGTGACGAAAATCACAATCTCACCACCAAGAAAATCTAAAGGTAGTATTTGCCTGTTTCGTCATCACCGACGTTCCACAGACAGTTAGTACATATGTCTATAATTTCCCGTTAAAACAAAATGTTCCACATAGTAAGGAGGCCTGGGTAGCATATGATTAAGGACTTTGCTTTTTTCGATCACCATCAAGCTTCTATTGCTAGACAGCATGTTCTCTGTACATCAATAGTTAAACTTCCATCACATTCAAAATGTCACACCAGTATCAGCTGTGACATCTGTACACAGAGAAGCGACAGCAGGCTGGCCCGGCTACCACTCAACCTAACCCTTATTATTGAGTCTGACAAGGTATACAGTCTTTGTCAACATTCCCCAATTGACTGGATGACAAGAAAAAGTCTGAAGGTACTCACATGTAACACAGTTAGGATAGGAAACAGAATACAGACACTATCCTGATCCTGCATTAGTGGCTGAGAAATGCTCCCAGCAGGACCCACACTTCTGTAAATAGCTTGGTGGTCTACTGGGCTCAGTGGGCTGTCTGGCAGAGCGGGGACGCGGCGAACTCGGCAAATCTCACTGCCACAAACTGCCACAGACATCCACACCGGACATTAGTTTTAACAGTTCCTAGATTGCTGATTAATAAATAGCCACAAACATATATGATCACGTTGCAACTTAACATTTATTTGAGGTGACAATCATATGCCATGTCAGCATCAAGTTATCAAGTGATCAGTTTCCAAACGTTTATTACTTCCGATTTTCTTGCCCAGATAACCGCTGGCCATAACATGGGCTTTCGCGTATCGTGGTGGATCATTTTGATTTCGGTAGGCCTTGGTGTAACATAAGTTCATTACAATATTACAATATTACAATATTAAAAATTTAAGTATGATGCCAGTCAAAGCAACCATACCTGAAGCTAGTGTCAGTCCTTTGTCATTAGCAACTGCAACAGGGCTGCACAGGATTAGGGTAACAAATAAAAGTAAATAACAGCTAAAAAGAGAAAAAGGAAAGTCACAAACACGGAATTACTTGTGGTTTGCATGCGCCGTGCCGGTGTTTGGCTCAATCAATGACCAGCAGCGGCACTGAAGGCACACACACACACCTCATCTGTTACACAACAGAAGTTGACTGGGTGATAGTTTTTTAAAATATTTCCTCGGCTTATTCAGAGGTATATTCAGAAACAAGCCGTTTATCTCAATGCATGAATGAAGAAGTAAAGACTTTAAAAAATAATAATGTCTACCATAAAAAAACGATTCTCTATAATCAAAGCTACAAGTGGATCTAGGGGACTCAATGAAATACATATATATATATATATATATATATATATATATATATATATATATATATATATATATATATATATATATATATATATATATACATATGTACCGAGTACAACGGGCCAACGATCATTACGGTGATTCCTTTGCGGAATCACCGGTAAATCCTCGTATTCTCGACGCTCGTTAAGATACCTTGTTATGGTTAGAGTAGGTACTACTAGCGAAAGAGGATGATGGGAAAACGCGTGACGTCACTGGAACTGAGGATATATATACCGGTCTGGGCGGGAGGTCAGTCACTAGTGTTCCGTGACCCCGCTCCAGACAGGTAAGCCTTCAGTGTTCCTAAAAGCCTTGCCACACTTGAAAAAACATTTATTAATATCTAACAGTAAATTGTCCTCCCGGATACAGCTGCCGAGAGGACCAGCAAAAGACTCGTCTTTCGGTTGGTGTTTGACGAAGGCTGCATGTGGAGTTGCCTCTCAAACAAGGACGACGGCCAGAAGGACCCAGTGACTCTCAAACAATATTTGTGGCGTGAGTGTATTTTGGTCGTTTTTCCATCAGTTCCCTCACGTATAGTTAGGTAGGATAGAATAGGAATATTTGTGTTAAGGTATATGTTTATGTTTGTGTCGCTAAGGGTGGATAAGCATTTGTAAGAGCACCACCACGGATATAGCGAGTACTTTATTTATTTTATTCATCATTAAAGTTGTCCATTATTTTTATATTCGTTTTCTGTTCGTATACCAACTCGGACCCTCGGTACAGTGGTGGCAGCGGTGGGATACGAACAGAAAACGAATATAAAAATAATGGACAACTTTAATGATGAATAAAATAAATAAAGTACTAGTGGACTAATACGCTCAAAATCTCCTCTGCGGGCACCTGTCCCCAGATTGTTAAGTGAGTCGCGGTCTTCGGATCGCCGGGCGTCCTTCCCCCCTCCAATTAAATTTTAATTATGAATTCTCAGATAGACTTGTTAGGCGACTCGTGGTTTCCCCAGGAGGAAATAACAGAAGTGGGTGAACAAGCGCTTGGTGGAGCAATAAAACCAGAGTGTTCAGAAGTCGGTCATCACGATCAGAGGAAGATGGAGTCCTTTATTATTCTAAACAGAAAAGAGATAACACCTTGCTCTATTTGTTGGTGGTGCCCACGGTGATGAAAAAGAAAGCCCTTACTATTATTCATGAAAAAGAATCAGGACATTTAGGTCAACTCAAATCAATATTAAAGGCGGAAGAATATTTTTATTGGCCAAATTTAAAGGCAGATGTGAAGAAATTTGTAAGAGAATGCCTAACTTGTCAGCAAACTAAGTCAGCCTCAACTTTACAAAGGCAGTGGCGAGAATTACCTCCTGTAAACCAGCCTTTGGATAGAATCAGTGTAGATATAACTGAAATGACTCCTGCTCGAGGAGGTCATCGATATGTATTAACCATAGTAGATCATTTTTCAAGGTTTGTAAAATTGTTAAAATTACGTTCGAGGCAGGCTGAAGAGATAGTTAGGGGTATTAGATCATACGTGGGGGACTATGGAAGGCCAAAAACGCTCCTGGCTGATAATGCTTGCGAGTTCCGTTCTCACCTCCTGGCGGACTTCTGTAAAGCCCACGGAATTCACCAAGTTTACTCCACTCCCTACCATCCTCAAGGAAACTCCATCACCGAACGTTTACATAGAACCCTTAAGTCCGTGTTAGCGTGCTTGAGTAAGGGTCAACCAATTAAGTGGCCCGACTATATCACCCAGTGCCAACAAATACTCAACGCGGCGGTACACGAGACCACAGGAGAACAACCACACTACTTAATGTTCAATCGCCACGCTCCGAGAGTTATAGGGATAACTCTACCACAGGTGGACGATGAGATAGACATTGGTGTCGCCCTGGAGGTAGTGAAGCAAACATCCCGTGACAACAGCCGGAAGTGGTTGGCGCGAGCTAATCTCGGTAGAAAAGAACAAACAGTAAGTGTGGGTGATCTAGTGTGGGTAAAGAAAGAACAAATTAGCTCTTCCATCGAACGCAAACTAGGGATAAAGTGGATTGGCCCCTATAAAGTGAAGGAAGTGAAGCAGGGAGGAGTGTCATACGAGCTGGAAAACACTTTCAGTGGCGACACAATCCTCCGGGCACCAGACAAATTAAAACGTTTTGTAGGGGAGGAGGGGTATATAATCGACATGAGCGAGATCGTGTTGCCTTCCGAGGATGAGGATGATATGGAAGAGCCACGCACAGCCCGACAACGGAGGCCTGTGAGAAGATACGTAGAGGAGTGCTGAGGAGAGAGATTAATAGACCCCTGAGTGTTCTGAGGAAAGGTTACTGCCTCTAAAACTTTTTTGCAGCTAAGGAGATGCCGAGCTGAAACACTGGTCCCGCAGCTGAAGCAGTGATCACCGCAATCCTGGGGGCTCTGGACTCTGCCCCAGGGAAAGGACCTGGATGTTACCCCCCACGGACGAAGGCTTGGTGAAGCCCCGCTGAGGATCACCACCCTGCTCAGTTTGCCAGGACTGGTGGGAGTTGGCTTCACCTATTCCGACCAGGAGGTCGAGTCACGTCTGACTCGGAAGTCTTGCATAGAGACAAGAAGAAAGAAGAAGAAGAAGAAGAAGACCGGTCCCGACTTATGTTGATAATATATAAACTCATGTTCTTACGAGTGTGAGAATACGAGGATTTATTTTTTTTAAAGAGGAAAGCCGTGTACCGAGTACAACGGGCCAACTATCATTACGGTGATTCCTTTGCGGAATCACCGGTAAATCCTCGTATTCTCGACGCTCGTTAAGATACCTTGTTATGGTTAGAGTAGGTACTACTAGCGAAAGAGGATGATGGGAAAACGCGTGACGTCACTGGAACTGAGGATATATATACCGGTCTGGGCGGGAGGTCAGTCACTAGTGTTCCGTGACCCCGCTCCAGACAGGTAAGCCTTCAGTGTTCCTAAAAGCCTTGCCACACTTGAAAAAACATTTATTAATATCTAACAGTAAATTGTCCTCCCGGATACAGCTGCCGAGAGGACCAGCAAAAGACTCGTCTTTCGGTTGGTGTTTGACGAAGGCTGCATGTGGAGTTGCCTCTCAAACAAGGACGACGGCCAGAAGGACCCAGTGACTCTCAAACAATATTTGTGGCGTGAGTGTATTTTGGTCGTTTTTCCATCAGTTCCCTCACGTATAGTTAGGTAGGATAGAATAGGAATATTTGTGTTAAGGTATATGTTTATGTTTGTGTCGCTAAGGGTGGATAAGCATTTGTAAGAGCACCACCACGGATATAGCGAGTACTTTATTTATTTTATTCATCATTAAAGTTGTCCATTATTTTTATATTCGTTTTCTGTTCGTATACCAACTCGGACCCTCGGTACACATATATATACATATATATATATATATATATATATATATATATATATATATATATATATATATATATATATATATATATATATATATATATATATATATATATATATATATATATATATATATATATATATATACTTTTAAAGAGCTTGCCATAATAATCTATTAAGTTACATATTTATGAAGTCACCAAACACGTCCGGAAACGTTCAAATATATTTAATAGATATCTTTCAGTATTAATGCACAGAAGACGGCGAGCACCAGCCCTCGCAACACCACCGGCGGGCTGATGCCCGCTTTGTGTATTAATGTATACGTATATTGTTTACATACTGTATTATTTTTTTTTTTACACAATAAACCTTTAAATAATAATAATTAATTATTAATACATATGTGCAAATATTTTGAATGAAAACTTTCCAGCAATTAAAACTGATTAAAACAACCCTTACATTTCGCTTTGTAAAGATTACGTTATGTCAATTTCCCAATAGCGACGAAACACTTTTTCGAAACGTCACAATAAAAGTAATTTAAAAACTAAACCTGACGCATCCCATTACCTTAATGAGGGGCGATGAGGAATTGCCCACGCGAATGCCAAATAGGAATCCTCTCTCCGTCAGTAAAACCAGAGAAGTAAAGTAATATATAAGACCATATTATAAGAATGTAAGACAATTGATGCATGGACATTTAAAGCCACTCCCCATGACATGATAACCATGTATTGTTATATTCATTTTTCGCTCATTGTTTAATTTAATTATATATATATATATATATATATATATATATATATATATATAATATGTGTGTGTGTGTGTGTGTGTGTGTGTGTGTGTGTGTGTGTGTGTGTGTGTGTGTGTGTGTGTGTGTGTGTGTGTGTGTGTGTGTTAGATAGGTTGATTGACTAATAGATGAACAGATAGTCATTCAATAAATGCCGCCCTCGAATGTCTTGAAGTCCGCCTACACTAGAGGTAAGACTGTCCTTGCTTCCTCTCAACCTTTCGTTTTTCATTCCAGACGTGTAAAGTTTTGTAATTTTTTTTTCTTCGTCATTTCTTTACCCATGTTACTAAACCATTTTGACCACATGGCATGTGAGAGAAAACAAAGGTTTACGGGGCTATGAACGAAGTTTGGTGAATACAGCATCTGTTGTGTTAACTATTTCATGTCTCTGCGAGGCATGAACAGTATGATACAAAATCAAGGGAGAGGACATAACTTAATGAGACGAAGTGCTTGCTACAATTACAGAAGTGAGAACGTGTGGCAATGTGAGAGGATGGCGTCAAATATGTGGAGACGAAAAAATATCAAGGTGGCAGATATTTTGCACAATACTCTTCGTGTCTCACCACAAAGATATCCATACATGCTTAAGTCGTTTCAGACGAGGTATTATTAAACAATTTTAAGATGAAAGTTTGCAAATAATAGTTGTCCTCAAACCAACATTATTTTTTATTTAATATAAGTAACAATTCAACAAAGAAAAAACGTTTACATAAAAAAGGAGCAAAGCATAAAAAAAAACAATAGCTTGCCTCCTTTACTTAATGTTTTGTTGTTTTCTACTTCCTCGAGTGGTAGGACTGTGAAGGGGTGGGAGGGGCCCCATATGAACCCTGGCCAGGCCGACCTGTACCTTGGGGTCCTGTAGGGAACTCTGCCTCCCCTTCGAAGGTAATGGTTGGTCGGTACCCGCCCTCGTCAGCTACGTATTCCACCCTGAGCGTGCGGGAGTCTGGGAGCTGAACGTAGTAACTAATGGAGAAGGTGGAGAGAGACGTTAAAACTGCAATTCTCTCTCTCTCTCTCTCTCTCTCTCTCTCTCTCTCTCTCTCTCTCTCTCTCTCTCTCTCTCTCTCTCTCTCTCTCTCTCTCTCTCTCTCTCTCTCTCTCTCTCTCTCTCTCTCTCTCTCTCTCTCTCTCTCTCTCTCTCTCTCTCTCTCTCTCTCTCTCTCTCTCTCTCTCTCTCTCTCTCTCTCTCTCTCTCTCTCTCTCTCTCTCTCTCTCTCTCTCTCTCTCTCTCTCTCTCTCTCTCTCTCTCTCTCTCTCTCTCTCTCTCTCTCTCTCTCTCTCTCTCTCTCTCTCTCTCTCTCTCTCTCTCTCTCTCTCTCTCTCTCTCTCTCTCTCTCTCACACACACACACACACACACATACACACACACACACACACACACACACACACACACACACACACACACACACACACACACACACACACACACACACACACACATGCAGTGGTGAAGGAGGAAGTGGAGAGTGAGTGATGCAAGGGAGACGTTTTCAGGTGGGAAATGAAG
>JAXIVD010011970.1:0-5000 GCA_036785275.1 Cancer borealis
TGGTCTGATAAATCTTCACACTCATTTGTCTTGGCATTCTTTCATCACCTAACACACTCATGGTGCTTCTCTCTCTTTTTTTTTTTTTTTTCTCTCTCTCTCTCTCTCTCTCTCTCTCTCTCTCTCTCTCTCTCTCTCTCTCTCTCTCTCTCTCTCTCTCTCTCTCTCTCTCTCTCTCTCTCTCTCTCTCTCTCTCTCTCTCTCTCTCTCTCTCTCTCTCTCTCTCTCTCTCTCTCTCTCTCTCTCTCTCTCTCTCTCTCTCTCTCTCTTCCATTATGAGTGAGCAATCATTTGTTTCTTTACGGACACCAATAACATCACTCGATGATATAATTGGGTCATTCTCTTTAACTGATAGTGGGAGTATATACTAAGCTGAATTACTGTATGAAATAGATGATTTATTTATGAACTTTTTGGTCATATGAATGCGTATAGTTGATGTAGAACTATACAAATAATCCTTTTTTGATTGTTCCTAAAGCGTCATGTTTGGTGCCAGTGTGAAAATAGTAATGTATATCTTAGTATTTCGAAAATTTTATGCAAGTTTTATTTCCTCACTTACAAAAAAAAAAAAAAAATGAAACCAATCAAACAACCGAGAACAAGAAAGTTGACAGTTGCCAGACGCTTGGCTTGGGTGGAAAGTTTTAAGAGTGACGGTCCGGCCATGAAGACCACATCAGTGATCTCAATTGAACTATGAGAATGGTTCCAGAAATAGTTTGTCATGATTATGGGATAAAACTTGGTTATCGATGATAAAGCATGTTATTACACCATTATATTGAACCTCAACCCCTCCATCCAACCTTAACCCGTAAATCCAAAGAATACATTTCACCTGACACGTTTCATATTTTTCATACTAGTGTTTTTTCCTCTCTCTCACACGCACGCACGCACGCACGCACGCACGCACGCACGCACGCAAGCACACACACGAGAAGACAATAAGCCAGCTGTTTGTCATCATGGTTCGCTGCAACACTGGGTTTTTGGCAAGGTATTATTGATTATTATCTGCGGGACGTCACTGCTTGCAAGTCCTCCACAGACACCTTCATCAGTGTGTGTGTGTGTGTGTGTGTGTGTGTGTGTGTGTGTGTGTGTGTGTGTGTGTGTGTGTGTGTGTGTGTGTGTGTCTGTGTGTGTCTGTGTGTCTGTGTGGGTGTGGGTGTGGGTGTGTGTGGGTGTGTGTGTGTGTGGGTGGGTGGGTGGGTGGGTGGGTGTGTGTGTGTGTGTGTGTGTGTGTGTGTGTGTGTGTGTGTGTGTGTGTGTGTGTGGGTGTGGGTGTGGGTGTGTGTGTGATGCTCCCATGTGTGTTGATTACTTGTATCCGTCCTTGTGCATATTAATATATTTATTTCATATTATCGAAAAGAATATATTTTAATGTTTTTTTATGTATTCACATTTTTATATAAAAGGGAGGCCGTAAAAAAGGCCATTAGTAGCGGGTTGTTTCTGTTCATAATAATAATAGGAGAGTAAATGGACAGTGAGACGTTGACAGTTAAAAAGGTTTTCTCGAAATCGTCCTTAAAAGAAATGTCCCAAGTTTTATAGCGATCCTGCAATGGATTTGACGTTGGTGTGTGAGACGTTTGACAAATGTTCTCCAGAAGGATAGAAGAAAAATACCACCATAGGTTGAATAAGACATGAATTATGGTTATGATAATTGAAGTGAAATATTGTTCATAAAAATCTTGACTGGTCCTTAAAGAAGTTATACAATAAAACTACGGAATACTGAAAGAGAAAGAGCAAGTGAAGCCGTGTGGGCGTTGTTGTCAATCAGTTTTTCTTTTCCATGTCTTTGTTGCTCCTTCTCGAAGTCTGAATTCTCCTCCAGGGACGTGGCATCGCCGCAAGCTTCTTGATGAGATGCTCCCAGAATGATAATACATACGTGAGCAAAGCTAAATAAGATCTTACAGCGGCCAGTCTCCACAATCACTTACTACGCGGGAGGTGCCTCGAGGCGGACTTGCAATCTAACCTATGACGGGATGACAGAGAAGTGAAATTACTTGGAGTGTTGGCCACTTAGTGGGGCTCATTGATATATATATATATATATATATATATATATATATATATATATATATATATATATATATATATATATATATAATGTTTATATATACATACATACATACACATATATTTAGCGGTACAGTGGTGTAGTTGTTAGCGCGCTCACCTCACAATCAAGATATCATGGGTTCGAATATCTGGTAGGGTGAAAACAAAATGGGTTTGTGTTCTTAAACGCAGTGATCCCTGCTCACCTTGCAATACATAGGTACGGGAGTAAGCCGAGGGCTTGTGACCTTGCAATCGCGGGATCCTGTGTTCAAATCCGCCGTAGGTGCAGAATCTTTGATGGTGTAATCACTCACAAATCGCCCATTTACCTTGTATTCAATTAAGATCTTAGTTAAGTGGAGTACCGAGGGGCTCCAGCACAGATCGTAGCAGACCATCAAGATAAGAAATAAAACGTCAAATACATGGCTAATGAGTTTGTGGTAAGATTTTTAATTAACAGTTTTCAGAAAAACCGATGAAACTACTTCAGAGACTGGTATATATTGAACTTTACTAAGACGCCCCAGTGTCGCCTTGTTCTTGAGTCAGTCATGATATCCTAAATATCAAAGTTTCTTTCCTCAGGTTTCCCCAGTAATTTATTTATTGAATGCCAGGTTGATTAGCTATGTACTGTTTGTCGTTACCCTGACTCTAGGTTAAAAAAGTGAAAATGATCTGAAATTTTTTGAGATATGTCTTTGATCTTGAGCTTTAAACTACTACTATGGGAAAAGCTGGAAAACATAGACGGTATTATACGTATTTGCTAGATCACAAAATTGTTAATTTTTGTTTATAAATATATAAGAAATATTTTTCTTTAACCTTGGAACTAGAAACCATAACATCTGGGTATCATTTTAATCAAAACCAACACCGTCTGTATGTTGCTCAGTTTTGAGAAATTAAAGTCAGGATTTGATGGTACACAGATCGTTGTGTCCACACAACACAACTCAAAAGATTGTTTGATCTCGCCAAGCTGTTCCAGGAAATTCACGTTTGAATCTTGGGGTAATGAGTTCTGATTCGTTTGAGTTACTCTGGTGTGACGCATTTCCTTTTCCACTAAACTTGAAAGCGAGTACATAATGTTAAAACTCTGTTCTTTATATCATGAAGGAAGTGGTCCATTTGACTGAAATTCCGTCCCGATTAGAAGCGTTGGACAGGAGGAGTGGCTGGCGGTTAAGAAAAGTGTGGTGAGGCAAGTGTTGCCTGGACACTCATTGTGTTGCCCCGTTGTGGATGCCTGACTGTCATCACCCTTCGTTCACGCATCACACACGTACACACGCACGCACGCACGCACGCACGCACACACACACACACACACACACACACACACACACACACACACACACACACACACACACACACACACACACACACACACACACACACACACACACACACACACACACACACACACACACACACACACACACACACACACACACACACACACACACACACACACACACACACACACACACACACACACACACACACACACACACACACACATCTTATCGTCATCACTGGGAAGGAGCATCAACATCATCCTCTTGTTCCTCCTTCACGAACTCTCCTGAATGTGAAATCACGGCAAGAGCATCTAATTACAACGCAACGAAATGCATCACTCATTATTGATTAATTACCGCCGTAATGGGCTTGGTGATAGCTTGCGGCTGATTGATGGCCTCCAGCGCAATGATTATAGGAACAGCTATTTTTTCCTGGCTGATCGAGAAAGCGGTAGGTTTGGGAGGGGAACAAGGAGGTAGGAGCCTCGCTAATTTGAGTGTGGTAAGGAGGGAACGAGGGAGGGAGAGAGAGAGGAAGGGAAGGAGGGAAGAATGGGACGATGAGGGCAATTGTTGGTTGGGGGTATGTGGTGCATAGTAAGAGGAGGTGTATGTGGGCAGTTTGGTGTAGATGGGGTTGTGGGATTGTGTAAGTAGAAGTGGTAGTGAGGGGGGGAATGTGTGTATGTGTATGTGTGTGTATGTGTGTGTGTGTGTGTGTGTGTGTGTGTGTGTGTGTGTGTGTGTGTGTGTGTGTGTGTGTGTGTGTGTGTGCGTGTGCGTGTTTTGGAGAACGTTAACACACGGGAGCAGGTGTACGTTTGTGAGAATGAGTGAGTGAGTAGGTAGGTGGGTGGGAGTAGGTATGTGTGGTTCATTGGGAGTACATAGGTGTCTGTGGTTGAGTGGGAGTGGGTGAGGGTGAATGGGTAGGTGGGAGGGTGTGAGGGTGAGTGGGTGGGGTTCCGGTAGGTCGTGTCCTGTCAGACCTTCGTTAGTGTAATTGATTGGTGGCGTAAACGTTTACTTTTACTATTTTCTTTACTTCATTTTCAGGTTTCATGCATTGTTATCATTCTTTGTTTTTAATGCTTTATTATCATTTTGGTTTTATTCATTTACTTATCTTTATTTGTTGTCTTCTACTTGTTTTATCTCCCTTCTTTAATACCCTTCCTCTCCTCCTCTCCACTCAGATTAATATATTCGGTGACCTTCAATCATCCGTTTCCTTCCTTGAAATTAAAGGTAACTGTGGATCCTCAAACACTAGTGACGTCAGTAATAGAACACAGAAGTGGAACGGTCCAAGAAGGCAAGAACACTATAACCAGTAAAAATATGAAAAAAGTAAGAGTTTGTTTATAATACATCGTGAACGTAAAAAAAAAAATATATATATATGTAAAATATTTATAAGGTAGTGCTTGAATTTAAATGAAAAATTATAAGTTACCGTTACATTTCACAGTGTGCAGTATAATTATTATACATAGAAATTGAAAGAAAAAACGTTTTTACAAATACGTACAACAGCTTTTTTTTTCATCGATGGCAAGGAGAAAGCAGCGGCCTGCTTTTGTTTAT
>JAXIVD010011971.1:0-5000 GCA_036785275.1 Cancer borealis
CTCTTCTTTATAACTTTCTTCCCTTCCCTTCTCCTTTCTCTCATCTTACCACATGTTCTATACCTCTCCTCCTCCTCGTTACCTCTCTCCCACTTACACCACGGCAGGACCTTCAGAAGCAGCCAGAATATTATACTGTCAGCGAAGTATCCCTTCGGTACATCTTCAGTAGAACTCCATGAAAATATTAAACGGGCTAGAACCTAATAGACCGTAAAGAGGTAACCTGTGTAGGATGTACTGATACCCTGATACCAGCCCTGCCAGACCAGAGTAGTATAAAAGAAAATGGGGGAAAAGAGTGTGTTAAGTTGAGCGAAGACAAACGGTTAGATTTCGTTTTTACCATCTGGTCTCGTGGAGCGAAGGAAGGGAGTAAGTGAGTGAGTAAATGAGTGCGTCGAAATATTTTATTCATTTTAACAGCAGTTTGTGATGGAGGGAAGAGAACGTGGTGTGGTGGTGGTGGTGGTGTGGTGGTGGTGGTGGTGGTGGTGGTGTGGTGGGGATGGGGGGAAGGTTTTCAGTTCTGGGCAGACTCGTTCATCCCATCCCTTTGCGTATCTGAATTATTCATGTCCTGAGGTGGAACAGTGTAATAATCCCCCAGTGTTCTGCATAGGTGAATGAGGAACGAGTCTTACTTTTTACGACCCAGATGAAAAGCTTCGGTCTTGGTGAGGCGCCTGATGGTTTCCAGATCTACACAACCCTCCACTACGAAAAAATGAACTTAGAAAAAATATGCGCTAGATTTTTTTTTAAAGGCTAGAATTTTTCAGATTTTTAATTATTAGTGTAGTTAGTGATTATCTTTAGAGGCGATTTTTGTTCTCTTCTTTTGTTTTTCTCTCGAGTATTTACTATCGTTTGATTGTGTCTCTCTATATGTCTGTCTGTGTGTGTCTGTCTGTCTGCCTGTCTCACTTTCGCCGTCAGAGCAGCTGGTCCCAAACTACGAGGAATAACATTGTTTCATAAGAGTTGATATTGATGTAATTGTTAATGATGATACTCCATCATCATTACTAAGCTGCTTCCCGGAAGAGAACATCAGAAATAATTATACGATTAATTTAATTACACTCAGCTGGAGATCAAAGAAAATTGTTATCGCATTCTTCAAATCATCTCTACATTAAGCCAATTAACAAAGCTATAATTTGGGAGCAAATCCAGACTAATATTATGTAGCTGCAGATAAGCTTCATAAAATTTCTACTAAAGTAATTTACGTTGATTTGTGATGTAATTCTTATGATTGTTTGTTTTTTGTTTTGTTTTTTTACATTACTGGCTAAGGGAAAACAAAAATAGGTTTAAAAAATCCAGCTTGTCGCCAGACCCTGTAAAGAGGACAGTAGGAGAAATATAGACATGGGGGGTAGTCCATTCATAGCACTTAGAATATTTTTGGTAGAGTCTTCTGGAAATTATTATATAACTTAGTTTAGTAAATACTGAACTATCCTTGCTTAACATCATTTTGGCAGGTTTTTCATAAGTTACAAAATATGTTGTTAATCTTTCGAATACAGGCATGATCTGAATACGACAGCAGGTGTGTTTACATCCTGCATCCATTACATACATACATATCAATATTTTATTTATGTTTTTAATGTCTCCTCGGACAGAATTCAGTTACATTGATAGCTGTAACAACTCTTCTTACATATGATTTTACATGAGCGTGTGAATAGACACTCGAAAACAACATCATGAGGAAGAAAATGACGGTTCAGACTTAACGACGTCGCACTAGCATCCGAAAAATGTTAAAATAAGACCTCGAGACACAAAGGAGTCTTACTTCCTGCACTCCCCACCGCGGCGGTACAAGCGTCTGGCGGAAATCCAACACCAGAACTGGTTGCTAGTGTTGCAGGAGCGGCAGTCGCATGGTGCAAGTGTGTGACAGTGTATGCGTTAGTGATAGCACCGAGCCGCTCCCAGTGAGATACCAGCCGCCTAAAAAGGAACACTATAAAGAACTACCACCAATTGCATCAAGAAAGAACCTCCATAACGGCAACATCGCGCGACACCAGTGAAGACAACGAGAAACAACACTCAGGAAGTAATTAAAACAGACCACAGTGTAACAATTGGAGGCGAATATAGCATAAGAGTTCATAAATTGGCTTGTAACGTAAATAATGATAACACGAGGGAGAAAAATAGGAAAAATTGTTGGTTAGTTTGAGGAAGTGTAAGGAGGGGAGCAGAAATAGATACCTGGGTGGATGGAACGGTAAAGGAAGGGATGGGAGTCTGGGAGTATGCGTGGGAGGGTGCGCGAGACCGTCAGCAGGTGGCAGTGACGTGGTCTTTGCTTGCAGCTCCGGACGCAAGACTCCCTGAGGCGGGTCTTTGTTTGGTTAACAGGTCACTCCACCCTCCACAGGTCACCCTCAATAGTCAGGACTTAACACTCCCACCCTTGAATTTCATCTGCATCAGGTCACCTCTAAGATACGAGGACATTCAGGTGTGTTCATCTCCCCTTTTGCAGCTTGGTCAACTTTTTTTCAATCTTCCTTATAGAATCAGAAAATAAGTACAATATACCCTTTGATATACGTGAAATAGGCGTGTTAATTAATAGTTCACCATGCTGCATTAGTTGTACATTATCCTCACACTATTATGGACCACGTGCAGTGTATACGCAAAATGTAGCCCAAGGCATTTACGGAAAAATAGTTTAAGAGAGATATCAGGCCCAACAAATAAATAGTTTTATGGCTAACACGTGCTGTAGTTTGGATAAATATGATGCTACCTTTATAGTAAACATTAGTAGTTTATAAATATAACAAAAAACATAATTACAGAACTTTTTTTTTATATACTACATGCAAACATAAGGAAAGAAATTAATGAATGCAAATATATTCAACCGAACGTTAATTATACAATAAAACTAAGAAAAAGACAGGAAAAATCACCCTTTCAAAAATAACCTTTAAAACTCGAATATAAACTATGTATTTATATCCTCACCTTCAGTGCTAACAGACACACGTACACACAGACACACACACACACACACACACACACACACACACACACACACACACACACACACACACACACACACACACACACACACACACACACACACACAGATAGACAGACCCACGGTGCAGAGGCTGAAAATTATGATGATATTCTAGCGAGTCGAAATCTTTCTGAATAAGACAAATGCCAGAACCCGCTCTGCGCCCCATCATGGTGATAGAGGCAGTTACTTGCAAGGAAACCAGAAAACCGTAGCCTCGTGACCTCATCCTCCCTCTTCCTCCCTCCCATCCGTACCTACCTGTCTTCCTCTCTGCCTCTCTCCCTCCTTACCTGCCTGCCTCCCAACCTATCTCTCTCCTCCCCTGCCTCCCTCTCCCCTTCCTTCCTTCCTTCCCTTGGTTACTTCTTGCCCCGTTGTTGCATAGAGAGAAAGTTAGACACAAAAAATGATGGCTTTGTTATCGAAGCTTGACAAGTTTGGCGTATAGCAGCTGACGCCCACACGACTACACACACAGACACACACACACTCATACTCACGCATACATACACACACACACACACACACACACACACACACACACACACACACACACACACACACACACACACACACACACACACACACACACACACACACACACACACACACACACACACACACACACATTATATAAACTAATTAATAAATAAATAGATAGAGAGAGAGAGACGTTCACCTTCCGGCCATTATTGCAGAACATGCAATATTATTACTTAGAAAGAACATAATTCAAACTGACGTGGAATTGCAGTTACGTGAAATTCTGCGAAATCAGACGATATTGCTTTGTTCTTCAGATGTAATCATTGTTATATTACTTCCTATTTCCTGCTTCCCACTCTTCCTTTACCACTCTCCTTCCTCCTCCTACCCCTCCTTCTTTTATACTCTTCCTCTATTCTTCTTTTTTCTCTTTCCCTCTTCTTCCTCCTCTCGCCTGAAATCGTCAACTTTTTTTATCTGACCCTCGTCATCTTCTCTTCCCTTATTTATCACTTACACTCTTCTATACCCTTCCTTCCGTGTTTTTGTAGTCTCATGAGAAGGAAAGAATAACGGCAATTCAATCATGCATGTCGTGAGTGTGTGTGTGTGTGTGTGTGTGTGTGTGTGTGTGTGTGTGTGTGTGTGTGTGTGTGTGTGTGTGTGTGTGTGTGTGTGTGTGTGTGTGTGTGTGTATGTGTGTGTGCGTGTGCTTGCTTGTATAAAATAACTGATGTTTTTTCATAATATTCCTTTAGCCTTGCTCATCCTACACCTTCGAATCTTCCTCATTTTCATCAATATCTTTCTCTTTTCTCATCCCACTTTCTCTTCATCTTCCACTCGACCATTTCATCTCCTCCGGCATGTCTTGTACCCACACAGTTCTCTCCCTTAACACTACCTCTCCCTCCCCACCAACCCCACACACACACCCTTCATAGTCAACCTTGGTTTTAATTTCATGCTTAATTCTCAGTGACTTGTCAGCATTATTTTTGTCGTAAGTCCTCACCACCTCACCGTAATGCCTCATCAACCTAACGGATTATCTATACAGCTGTCTTCTCCTTTCTTGAAGACAAAGCTTTCCTCTTTATCACCTGCCTGGTTCACTTCCCCATCCTCTGCCACCACTCTCAGCCTCCATCTCCATCTAACTCTTCTTATCACATTCCTTGTCAACGTGTATATTTCATGCTAGTAATCTTAATGTTTCTTTGCTTTAAAATCTACGAAAATATGTTATCACTGTTATACTTCGATTTATTCGTCATCTGGGAATATAGTCTTTCCTTTGATATATATATATTTTCTTCATGATCGAAGCACTATTCCCTTCTTATTGAAAAACTATTCTGTATATGTTTAGATATAATATGACATATCTAGCTTTCTGCTTACTCCTCGCTGTCCACGGAGAAATGTTTATTATTATGGTGTGCTT
>JAXIVD010011972.1:0-5000 GCA_036785275.1 Cancer borealis
CTATATACACAAAAAAAACAAATTTTTTCCCTTCTACTATACAAAAGAAGTAATTTGACCTCACTACATGCCTACCCTTAGAACATTTCAAACCCATTTAACTCCTAAATAGGACATTATATTGTACATCATTGCTACATAACCATAAATAATGAGTTTGTATAACGTGGACTAACTGAAAAAAGAGAGAGAGAGAGAGAGAGAGAGAGAGAGAGAGAGAGAGAGAGAGAGAGAGAGAGAGAGAGAGAGAGAGAGAGAGAGAGAGAGAGAGAGAGAGAGAGAGAGAGAGAGAGAGAGAGAGAGGAGAGAGAGAGAGAGAGAGAGAGAGAGATATATATATATATATATATATGTATGAGCTGTTAATTTCTTGTGCGTTCGCTTACGTCTGCTATTGTTACGACCATAATTTCTCTATCTTTTTAATTAATCTATTAGATCATTATTTATCAGTAATTTTGCGTTAATCCATCATTGTTTCTTAATTAACATGTATTTCTTTATCAGTGGCAACCGTTTATACTAATTTATCAGGAATTTATTAGTCGGTTTTGAGGTTGAGAGCAAATCAGAAATTGTCACTTAACATAAAACGGAAATGATTGAGAAAATAACTGAATCTGCATTACGTAATATCTTTAAAAGGATAGATAGTGACAGTGTTAAAGATAGTACATACAAGTTAACAGAGGAGAGCAATGATCAAGATAATATTTATTATAAAAACTTCCTTTGAAACTGAGCACAAAAGTAAAAAAAAACCTTACACCCTGTTACAAATCTGGCGCAAAGCGGAAGGAAATGCGTATATACTATATGGTTTTACGCAGGAAGGAAATATGGGTGTGTGGTGTGTTTGGGCATAAAAATAGTGCCACAGTGTCGGATATTAGGAAGTTACATTGAACCATGATGTCAAGATATGTCAATGAGGTGTTTGTGTGGGTTTTTTTTCTATCAGAGAAAGTTGGCGCCAAGCGGAAGGAAATATGTTTACTTTACACTGTTTACAGTTATACGCGGGAAGGAAATGTGTGAGGGTGTGTGATGTGTTTAGGCATAAAAATAGTGCCACAGTGTCGGATATTAGGAAGTTACATTGAACCATGATGTCAAGGTATGTCAATGAGGTGTTTGTGTGTGTGTTTGAATTATACTCAAACAGTTATAATCCGTTTTATCCCGATGCTGATAATATTGGCAGTAGTGTACGTGGCTATTTCCTTATTCTCATTATTCTTTTATATCTGTAAGTCTTTGGTCTATTTCCATTAACCTGTGAAGTGGGAAAGGAAGTGAATGAGTGAAATGGTATAGGTAGAAGATAAGTTAACGTACGAATGTCCTGTTTAGATAAGGTCGAACAAACACAATTTACAAGTGACGCCTACCCACCCACCCACCACCCACCCACTCACTCACTCACTCACTCACTCACTCACTCACTCACTCACTCACTCACTCAACTTAACCTAACTTAACTCGTGTGACAATGGAAATGCGAGACTGAGTGTTATGGAACTTGTATAAAAGCATAATTGATATACATAATTATGTTTGACTATTGAGACGAAGAAATAACTTAACCTAACATGTTTTTTCTCTTGTATGGAAACATGATGATGACAGTGTGCTTATAGGTGATGGTGGTGAAGGGAAATTGCGATGACGTATGGAAGTGATGAGTGTTGGGCGTGTAATAATTTATGGTTTGTTTGAGTTAATGGTAATGGTAATGGTGATGATGTCTGCAGCAAACAAACAAAGCAAAGCAAACATGCAGTCAGTGACGGTCCTGGCATTTCTAGCGCGGCGACCTAGGCGAGAACCTACAAAGGTGCCGCTGTCTCAGTGGATTTTCGCTACATTCATTAACAAAACCGTTGTTACCTAACATTGTTTGCTAAGCCTTGTCAGTGCTAGCAGCGGATTTGTTATGTTTTATGAGACACGTTCTGCTAGCGTCTGTTAGTAAATATTGCTTGTTAATGCCTTAATAAAGTTATTGATTGTTGTATTACAGCTGGCTGACCATGCTGTCACAACTGGCGCCCTACGAGGCTGCCTATAACGCCTTTGTCCAGGACCGCTACTGCATGCAGTCGTAATTATCGTTTTAATGACTTGTGAATATTACGGTTATAAATATTAATTACTTGCATTATGGTTTATATTAGTGTGCTACATTGATATAACTTTATTCAGTGGGTAATTATTCATTTTCCCTTATTGAAAGCCGCCGCCGCCGCCTCCTCCTCCTCCTCCTCCTCCTCCTCCTCCTCCTCCTCCTCCTCCTCCTCCTACTACTACTACTACTGCTGCTGCTGCTACTACTACTACTACTACTACTACTACTACTACTACTACTACTACTACTACTACTACTACTACTACTACTACTCTTGCTCCTGCTATCTTAAAAGTTCCATTTGAGGCTCGTGTGTGTAGAGGAATGTCTTGACATAACTTGGTAAATAATGCACTTTTAATAAGCTTGAGCACAGTTGTCTTATTCATAATTGACGCATAACTTTTTTTTATTGGCTTTTATTTGGGTCAAGGTTACAAGAACACAAAACAGGACTTGGATAACCAAAGTGACTATTGTATTATTCTGTAGTATTTTGCTTACAGCCGCACGTTAACTAATAGATAACTTTTAGGGTATTTGAAATAAGTTGGTAAATACTGAGTTATGTAACGGATATAGATAAGGTATTTCAAACCGGGTCTTTCCCAGTGAATTTCCGGTTCTCCCGTTTCCATTCTGTCGTATAATATAGTAATACAGAGAACACTGGAGGGATCACTTACATCATTAATTCTCAAAGTACAGGTAATTTTTTCTCAATAGTTTTAAGTAATACGTATTATTTTTCTCCACGAACACAGGCATTAATCTTGACTAGCACTCGGAGGTCAGGTCATCTTGTAGGTCATACTCTGAACCAAAACCTGAATGAAACGTGTTTGATTAATTCATCTATCAAACTATATTAACTAACCGTAATTATCCTTCAGCTGAAATGAAGGTTGAATGAATGGTTGATGAAGGTTGATGGTTGATGAAGGTGAAATGAAGGTTGATAATAGAGGGTTAGACTGTAATAATTATTGTAATGTATTAGATGGTTAAGCCTTTAAACAGTTTCCTCTTAAGGGAACACCTCTCATCCTGTTTACCTAAGGGTGTGTGTGTGTGTGTGTGTGTTCCCTAAATCAACTACATCTGTTACCATGGTTACCTATATTTTTTGTTTCTTCTACTTTACCATGTGGTCTCTCTCTCTCTCTCTCTCTCTCTCTCTCTCTCTCTCTCTCTCTCTCTCTCTCTCTCTCTCTCTCTCTCTCTCTCTCTCTCTCTCTCTCTCTCTCTCTCTCTCTCTCTCTCTCTCTCTCTCTCTCTCTCTCACACACACACACACACACACACACACACACACACACCAGTACACATGTTCCTAATCAATATTATCATGAGGCAGGTTCTTATCCTTGTGTGTGTGGGTGTGTGCGTGCATGCATGTGTGTAAGTAAATGTACAACTGTGTGCCATACAACTTCGTGCTATAAAGTACACACAAAGACACACACACATACACACACTCCTCCCTTTTCCGTCATAAAACACATATATGTAAGTAATTAAAAGTGCTCATATTGAGTGCTATAAGGACGTACATAAGTTAGAAAGTTGAGTGACTTTCTACTTTAGGTGCAGAAGCGATACTTGTCAATATTAAAGTATTTGTGTTCATTTCAAGTCTGAACGTTGTTTTACATAACTTTTGCTTGAATTTGTAGTCATGTGTATGTTTTATGTACACACACACACACACACACACACACACACACACACACACACACACACACACACACACACACACACACACACACACACACACACACCTCTTCCTATTTAACGACACAGGAACACATTTAAATCAATCTATATTCTTTGTTAATCCATATTAATGTATTATGTATTTATCTATCTGGTATGGAGTCATTGTATAAGTCTTCAGGTGAATCAGAAGTGGTTCTATTATTATTATTATTATTATTATTATTATTATTATTATTATTTTATCACATTCATTGAAAATAGATGAATATCGTTTAAGCTTTATTCCTTTCATCCAATAAGTCAAACTGAGACAGATCTTATGAAAACATCTTACAGTTTCGTTTTGTTAATTAAATTGATTGATTTTGATTAATTATCGTTGATATTAATTGTTATTTTACTAGATAGTTAAATATGAGTTTGCTAATCATAATCTCATCTCCTCCTCCTCCTTCTCCTCCTCCTCCTCCTCCTCCTCCTCCTCCTCCTCCTCCTCCTCCTCCTCCTCCTCCTCCTCCTCCTCCTCCTCCTCCTGCAAACTGTCTCCACACTCTTTAAATCTCAGGTAAAGCAGGTGAATAAATTTAATGAAGCCTTTCCTACAACACACCTGCAGTCATTCCTTGTTCTAATTACCTTTATATTGGTGCCATGTTTTCTGTCTTGCCCTAATAGCTCCCTAATTACTATTAGTCAGTGCATAATTAACACTCATTAATTAATTATTTGACAACCTGGATCTACACCAATTATGGAATACATTAATTACACCTGAACTTTACTAATGATATATTTAACATTAAGTATGAATATACCTAGAGTTTATATATATATATATATATATATATATATATATATATATATATATATATATATATATATATATATATATATCAATTAAATTCGGTTATTAATTTCTCCCTGTGCATTGGGCAATTATTTGTTAAGTAATAACCTTGTTCTGTAATTATGATAAATGTATTATGAAGATTTGTGCAGCCTTGATTATGCTCACATTGAGTGTATACCAAGGTAGGTCTAGGCAAGGATAATTGGAAGTGTAATACTGTTAACCAGCCTCTTCCAATTTTCCTTAGGCCTAAATATATAAGCAGTAATAGTAGTAGAAGTGGTAGTTGATAATATAATTGGG
>JAXIVD010011973.1:0-10235 GCA_036785275.1 Cancer borealis
GGAGGAGGAGGAGGAGGAAGGAAGGGAGAGTGATGGAGGGTCTTGGACAAAGGATGAGAAGGGTGACATCTGCGTTGAGAAAGGAGGAAGAGGAGGAGAAGAAAAAGAAGGAGGAGGAGATGGAAGAGGAGGGAGTGAGTGCAACTGTCACTTGAAGGAAGGAGAGAGAGAGAGAGAGAGAGAGAGAGAGAGAGAGAGAGAGAGAGAGAGAGAGAGAGAGAGAGAGAGAGAGCTCTAGGCGAAATATTAATCAATGTTGAGAAGTGGAAACTCAACTTGTCGCCCCTCCTTGCCCTTTATGTTATTGCCCTTTGTGAATGAACGAGAGAGAGAGAGAGAGAGAGAGAGAGAGAGAGAGAGAGAGAGAGAGAGAGAGAGAGAGAGAGAGAGAGAGAGAGAGAGAGAGAGAGAGTGCCTGCCTGAGGGTCAAAAGTAAACTCATGTTGCCTTTTTTTTTTCTTCCTCCCTGTAATTTTTCCTTTTTTTTTTCGTGTCCGTTACATTTTTATTCCTTTTCTTTTCGTTCTTATTTTGTATGTTTGTTATTTTTTATTATTTTTATATATATTTATTTTTATTTGTATTTGGTATAAGTATGATTTTTATCTGTATTTCTCTATCTAGATTCTCTTCCTCTTCCGGTGTATATATTTTTTACCTTTCTTTCTTTCTCTCTTTCTTTTTTCTCATTTAATTTCCTTCTTCCTATTGCACTCTTTCTTTCCCTTCTTTTACTTACTTTAGTTCTTTATTTTTTTTCCCTCCGATCTAGTCCAACCTCTGTTTTTTCAAATCGTTTTTCCCTGTGTCATTTTTTTTTTAATTCTTTTCTCTTTCCTTCTTCTTTCGTGCTTTCTTTCTTTTCTTTTTTAAAAATTACATGTTCACATTTCTTTTAACCTTCCATTTTTTATTATTTCTCTCATCTTAAAAAAAAAAAGGTAACGTGGAATTCTAAACCAAAACACAAAATTATAAAAGCTTAAACCTTTAACCTTTGTGAATATACTAAAAAAATGTTGAAATCAGGAAACAAGAAACAGAAAACAACAAACTAAGGGAATGTTGAACCTAGAGAGAGAGAGAGAGAGAGAGAGAGAGAGAGAGAGAGAGAGAGAGAGAGAGAGAGAGAGAGAGAGAGAGAGAGAGAGAGAGAGAGAGAGAATCAATAACCCAAAGGAATTTACATCTGCACATACACACCTATATGTAGACTAGATCCCTTTTCATCTCAATGGTGATGGTGATGCTGGTAATGATGATGCGATGATGGTGAAATTCGACGAAGCGAAACTCATCAGAAGACCGAACCCTAACTGAACTGAACCCAACCGTAACCGAACTGAACTCAACCGAACCAAGCCGAGATCGACCCAGTGAGCCAGTGACGTGTGCCGAAGGGGTCCCAGAGGCTTTTCTTTGACATGGGTGATTATGGCCGAAAGATGCTGTGCGTGTCGAACCCTCCAAACAGTCCGAACAAATGTGGGTCGAGCACCGGACTAACGGACGGACGGACGGACGGACGGCTCCCCAGGCTTAATTAGGGAACGAAGAGGTTATTGGAAGAGGGAAATTCAGAAAAAAAGATAGGGTGGAAGAAGGGAAACAGAGAGAGAGAGAGAGAGAGAGAGAGAGAGAGAGAGAGAGAGAGAGAGAGAGAGAGAGAGAGAGAGAGAGAGAGAGAGAGAGAGAGAGAGAGAGAGAGAGAGAATAAAGTAGAGGAAGGAAAGTCATTAGGTTATCAAAATCTCTTCATTGTCTCCTTCATTTGTGTGTGTATTCTCTTTCTTTTTATTTATCTGTATTTTTCTTTCTCTTTCTTTTTTTTATTTTTGTATTAATGTATTTTCCCCTCAATCATTCTCTCTCTTGCTCCCTGAGGAAATATCAACTTTCCTTCTCGTGATTTTTACCCTATAAGTCATTTCTCTTTCCCCCTTTGCGTTTCTATTTTTTTATCTTGCTTATTTCCCCTTTTTTGTTTTTCCTTTCTCCCCTTATGTGATTCAGTCCTCCCCTTTCTGAGACTCCCTTCCTCCCCTTCCTCCCCTCCTCCTGCAATCAATGGGTTTACATTAAAGGTTTACCCAAGCCTTGCACCTCCCCTTACCTCCCCTCACTTCCCCTCCCCTTTCCATATCCTCCCCTCCGTCCCATTTCGGCACCCTTCCCAACATACATTATTCCCCCTTTCCTCCCCTTTCTCCCCTTCCTCATTTTCGTCTCCTCCCTCTCTCCCCTCTTTACCCTCATTCCCTTCGTTAAGTATTTCATTACCTTGTCATCACCTCTTCACTTATTCAAATATTTTCCTTCTCCTCACTCTTGTATATTTTTGCAAGTTTGTGTTATGTTTTTGATTTATTTATTTTTTACTGAAACATCTGTAATGTTCTTTCTTGTATCATTATTATTATGTATTTTTTAAAAGAAGAAGAAAAAATGAAGAAAAATATATGGATTAAAGGCGTGTATGTAATAGTAAAATAAACAATAGTACGTAATAACCAAATGTTTATGCAATAGTTATGAACCCGACGAATGTTTATGTAATATTTCCAAACCGGACGAAACAACGACATACGTACATTTAAAAAATACTTAACAGAACACCAAATTTTGTCCGCACCAATTAGAAAAAACACCAACAGAACACACCATCACACTTGGCGGAACACTACTATACAGGTCGCGTCCACCAATCAGAGAAACTTTACGGAACACCTGTGAACCGCCTCTGCCAATCACAACTCTTGCCTCGACGTAGTTTGCGGTGCGGCAACCAATTGCAAGGCAGCGTTTCCGGCGTGGCTCCTGGCTGGGTGCTCTGTAGTGCTTCATGCAAATGTTGGTCCCTTGATTGAACTTGCTCCCCCCCCACACCCTCACCTATCCCCTCCTACACACGCCAACACACACACACATACATACATACATACACATATATACGTACATACATGCACACATTCACGTATATATCCATCTCTCTCTCATACGAGCATTTTATATATTTTTTTTTCATTTATTTTGTCCATGTATGTATTCTTCCTTCCTCACTTTGGTTGCACTTTTCTTTTTCGCTCTTTATTTTTTGAATTTATTTATTTATTTATTTATTTTTTTATTTTTTGTCTTTCGTACAGCAAAAAGAAGTTCCATGTTTGTTTCGTTCCAACGATGCTTCCTTATTTTCCCCACACAGATCTTATATATTTTTTTTTTCCCTTAGCTAATAGAACGAAAGAAGTTGCAGAAAAGGAAATTTGGTTATGCTATTTTTTTTCTTTTTTTTAATCAAACATGTACACGTATAACTTCCCACAGAAAAGAATAACAATCATGTGTGTGTGTGTGTGTGTGTGTGTGTGTGTGTGTGTGTGTGTGTGTGTGTGTGTGTGTGTGTGTGTGTGTCATAAGTCATATAAAGGCGTGGTGGCATGAGGGCGTGGCTTGTCCTCATAATAGGTGAGAGGATCATAGGTCAGAGGGGTGGGAGGGGCGTGTTAGTATAGGTTAGGTTAGATTTGGTTAGGTCATAGATGTCAGCAGTGAGGGTGTGGACTCTGCTGATCACCGTAATAGAGTGGAGGGAAACGGTCCTCTTTGCTACCTGTTGAATCACGGTTCTGTCATCACCTTTGATCATCCCAATTGACCTCTCTTTGTCTGTCTGTCACCCGGCGTTGAGTTGGTGTGGTGGTGACGGGGGACGAAAGGGGGGATGTAAGGGGGCAAAGGAGGAAAAAAAGGGTGTGAAGGTGTATGGTCCTGGAATATTTTACACCTCATGACTTAATTCTGTATGTGTAGGGGCGGGGTGTTATGTGTGTGTGTGTGGGTGTGTGTGTGTTTGTGTGTGTGTGGGTGTGTTATGTGTGTTGTGTATTTTGTAGTAGTTTTCGTGTCGTTTCTTCATTTATCGTGTTTTTTTTCTCCTATCTCTCTCTCACTCTTTAATTTCGTTACCGTCATTCTTTCATCTTTTCACAATTTTCTTTTTATTTGCATTTTTTCTCTTTCTTTCTCCTCTTTTTATGTGTTCCTCAGTTGCTTTTTTTTCCTCAAGATTTCTTTCTTTTCCTCGTAAACCTCCATCATCATTCTTTACTTTCTCATTCCTCTTCATTTTTTTTCCTCTCCATTATTCTCTTTCTCTCTTTTATTCTCTTTCTCACTCTCTTTTCCATTCGGCTTACTCTGTGTCCTTTATTTTTTATATACTTTTTTTTTCCTTGGTTTTCTTCACTTTTTCTTCTATTGTTTTTGTTTTTTTTCATCTTCATTCTTATCCTTTCGTCCCTTTTTAATGTTCCTTCATCATTATCCTTTCTCCCTCTGTTTACTGAGCGTCTTTTATTTTTTTATTCTTCTTTATTTATTGTAAAGTTGTTTGTTTTCTTTCTCTCTTCATGTTTGACTACAATTTTATTTATTTGCTTACTCCCTTTCCCGTTTTACTATTTCTAGCACTCTATTTATCTCTATTTTCCTGGAGAGAGAGATAGAGAGAGAGAAGAGAGAGAGAGAGAGAGAGAGAGAGAGAGAGAGAGAGAGAGAGAGAGAGAGAGAGAGAGAGAGGCTATCATGGTCACGTGTGTTTGCTGGGAGTAATTGCAATCTCTCTTTTGTTTGTTTTGCCATTAATGGAATGCTCTATACGGCTCGCTTCTGTGTTTGCGCCGTGTTCCGCCCACACTGTATGATGGCGCGCACCTCACATTATAACACCGTCACTTGTGTGTGTGTGTGTGTGTGTGTGTGTGTGTGTGTGTGTGTGTGTGTGTGTGTGTGTGTATGTGTGTGTGTGTGTGTGTGTGTGTGTGTGTGTGTGATTGATAAGCCAATAGTTTCTCATTAAATCTCTATATAATAACCTTGGAGTTATAATTTCATCAAAAAAATTACACACGCAAGCGCTCAAACACGTTAAATGCCTTCCTTTCATTGATAAAACACGCTAATACCAACACACACACACACACACACACACACACACACACACACACACACACACACACACACACACACACACACACACACACTGCACAGGTTTACTTGGCACTGCTGGAGGTGACTTGAAAGAGGTAACAGGTAACAGGGGCGTGGGGTGACAGCGGCCGTGACTGAGCTCTTCTCCCTCAGCTCATCGGCAGGGATTGAAAAGATCGAGTAGGTGACACAAGGGTGGAGAGTGCGAGTGGGAGGTGTAGGAGAGGGATTGAGGAAAAGAGTGGGTGGAGGATGAGGATGGAGGGAGGGAATGAGACTGTGGGTGGGGGGAGTAAAGAGGAAGGGAAAGAGAGAGGGTGGAAGGGTCGAATGAAGGGGATGTAGAGGGGACGAGGAAGGGAATCAACAGGGGGGAAGAAGGGAGGAAAGTGGGGCATGCATGAGGCAGGAGTGTTTGGGAATATGACGTTAGGTAAAGGATATATAAGGATCAAAATAAAAGCCAAGGTCGGAAAAAAGATTAAAAAAAAGCCAGACTCGCACCAAAAATAAACTGGATATACTTTGTTATGTTATTCTTTAAAAGGAGAACAAAAACTATATTGCAGTTTTTCATTTTTATTTGGACATTTTGTGTTTGTTTCATACGCCACCAAAATTCCTCTCTCCGACGTAGTTAAACTTTCTCTCTAGTCCTTCCTAAGTTTCCTCTACCCTCTCTCTCTCTAGTGCCTCATTCTTTCTCTCTCCCCTTATCCTGCGTCCCGTTCCCTCATCGAAGACCAGATTTTCTTTCGTCTCCCCACAACAATATCCGCTTCACCAACGTTCCAACCTCACCCAACGTTTTCCGACACAAACGTTTCATCCTTTGAGCACGAACACACACCTGTTATTCACCACCTGATAATCGATAGGCCTTTGTAGTTCGGCAGGTGTGTTATCGAGACCACTAATTCCTCCTGCTTGTAACATAGTAGTAGTAGTAATTGGGTGCACCAGTTACTCAGGGCGTAAACTGTGACCGTCAGTAGGTATTGATTTCTATATTGGATCTCCTCTCTCTCTCTCTCTCTCTCTCTCTCTCTCTCTCTCTCTCTCCTGCAGGTGTTAGGGGTGTCCGTGGCGCGAAGTTTTAGAGTACATTATATGCCAAGGGCTCCACAAAGTTATGATTCGCAGGCAGGGTAAAACATGGCCAGAAGTTGAACTATGGAGCGCGTAAGTTAGCTAGCCTTCACATCGATTTATTACGCACATAAAGCAGTCAGCCTAAAGGTTAGTCGAGGGAGGCGGCGTTACCCTGCGCATAAGTTATTAAGGACTCAAAGTTATCCTCCGCGCGCGTTAAAGTTGGTGAGTGCATAAGTTACTCGAGAGGCAAGTTATGTAGCATCTAAGTTATTCAGGACAAAAGTTAACCAGCTCCCAGGACATTCAGCTGCTAAGTCACCGGTATTTTCACTTCATTTTCCCTCCAAAGAGTAGTAGTACGCGCGCCCTGTCACACGCGACCCCACACCCTTGAAACCAGGTGTTGCAGGAACCTAAGTTGCCTCATCAGGGGGCTGGGTGGGGGAGGAGAGTAGGCCAGGGAAGTGGAGAAGGAGAAGAGAAAAGAAGAGTAGGAGGAATATCGTACTTTTCACTTAAGTTTTTTTTTTTATATAGAGGCGGTAATGCGATTAAGTGATAATGGTCTTATTTATTTATGTACAGAGGAGGAATTATTCAAAGGGTGGCAAAGAAGTAAGGTAGGTGTGTGTATGTATGTATGTGTGTGTGTGTGTGTGTGTGTGTGTGTGTGTGTGTGTGTGTGTGTGTGTGCGTGTGCGTGTGCGTGTGTGTGTGTGTGTGTGTGTGTGTTCGTACACATAAATATTGAAATAAGTGGATATGTGCAATACACACACGAGTCGCGACATCATTTTTGTTTTAAAGTTATTTTTTTAGAGGGAGATCACTGAGGATGGACAGCGTACACCCGGAATGGCATGCCAGAGACTCTCAATTAAGCATTCGTAAAACAAAATCTTGATGTGTAAACTGTTGAACATTTCACTTCAATTCTGGTCCATAAAAAGTGTTGACGAGAGGAAAAGAGGAAAGATGAATTCCTGGAAAATGACAGAGATTGTGTCTATAAGAATTTAAAATATTGCAGCGCTCTTGCATAGGAAATACACTCGGTAGATGAATTGATATATTATTTGAAAACCTAGTCAGTGTTTTGTTTTCTTCCTGCCCCGTTAAAGAGCATGGCAACAACAGAGAACTAGAGACCGTAGTAGCGTGAAAAAGGGGATGCAACGTTACAACTGAAACGAACATTTTACTTTTTGACATAAAGAAAATTGAGGCAAATAGTTGTTTTTATTCAGCATTGAGTGCGGCGCTTCCTCCTCCGCACACACACACACACACACACACACACACACACACACACACACACACACACACACACACACACACACACACACACACACACACACACACACACTCCTATTCCATCAGCAGGTGAACGAGTGATAAAAAATACATATTCATGGTGATATATAACTCTTAAGTGTTGATGCATGGATGGAGAAAATGCTGTTTGTATCCAATATTCTTTTTCCAAGTTTACGATGTTATTATTTTTTTTTTTTTTTCATGAATAAAGATAGACGAAAAAATAGATTAAAAATAAGTCCTCTTACGGAGAAAAACAGAACCGTATAGAGAACACAGTTAATCTATCATTTTCCAAGCTCAACCTCCACATCGTTCGTTCTCAAAGGTTGAACGAGAAGCGAGCGAGCGAAGCAGGCAGTTAGAGGACATTAAATCAGTAGTTGGTGACGATTTGCACGTAAAGGCAGTATAGTAATTACACGCTGTTGCCCTTGTCGGTGGGAGTGTGAGAGTCTTGCCAATTATGTGCCCAGCGAGGTAACGGGACTCACACCTGGAAAAGTAATTAGCAGGTGTGTGTGTATGTATGTATGTATATGTGTGTGTGTGTGTTTACCCGGGTGATGCTGATGAAGACTAGAAGGAGGAAGAGGAGGAGGAGGAGGAGGAGGAAGAGGAGAGGAGGAGGAAATGAAGAATACGAAGAGGAGAGTAAGAGGAGGAGGGAACTTCTGATTGCTCCAAGAGAGGAAGGAAACACTTGACTTCCGAGGAGGAGGTGGGTCTGTGGTGGTCCTTTCTCTGTGGTCCTTTCTCTGTGGTCCTTTCCTCTGTGGTATAGGAGGCCACCGCAGTCTTCCCTCGTGTGGCTCTTTTGTGGCTCCTCCCGCCTTCCCCGCAAGAGCCAATCAAGGTAAAAGCTCGTCAGTAGCCTCGACCGCCGGTGAATGACTGGGTATTAATAAATTTACTCGTCGATCAAGCTAAAGGTTTTCCTCGACCTCCCTTATGTTTCCCTTCCTCTCTCTCTCTCTCTCTCTCTCTCTCTCTCTCTCTCTCTCTCTCTCTCTCTCTCTCTCTCTCTCTCTCTCTCTCTCTTTTTTTCTTTCTCTCTTCAGTTTGGCGTTTGAGTGACCGTGTGTGTGTGTGTGTGTGTGTGTGTGTGTGTGTGTGTGTGTGTGTGTGTGTGTGTGTGTGTGTGTGTGTGTGTGTGTGTGTAAAACGTATGTGGGGTTGACAGTTTGTTGTTTCTTGGAACGCTTTCAGAACTTGTGATGAGAAACTATTAAACTTTACGTGTCTCTGTTTTGGATACAAAAAGTAATATAGAAGAAAATAAAAATGAAAAGAAAGAACAAATTGAAAACTCTAACAATAATATCAACATTTTCCTGCCACAGTGTCATTACGTCAGATAGATAGATAGATAGATAGAGAGAGAGAGAGAGAGAGAGAGAGAGAGAGAGAGAGAGAGAGAGAGAGAGAGAGAGAGAGAGAGAGAGAGAGAGAGAGAGAAGTGGAGGTAAGAGGTGCGTTGTGAGTCACGGGCGATTGACCTAGAGAGAGGAGGAGGAGGAGGCACTCTCATAACCAGCTCCATCATAATTAATACCAGGTCCCAGGCACTCCATCCCTTCCACTTTACTCCTTCCACTCACTCATTCCCTCACCCATCCACATCATTTTTTTTCTCTCCTTTTTTTAACACTCGTACTTAAACCTCCCTTTTTTTTTCTCTTTTTTTTATTTGCTTCCCTTTCTTTATATAAAAAAAAAGAATCCTGTCTTCACCTTGTCATGTCTTTCTTCTCTCACTCCTTTTCCCTTCCTCCCTCTCCCTCTCCCTCTCCCCCTTCTTTCCTCCTTCCCTCCCTCACCCCCTCCCTCCCTTCTCTCCCTCTGATAACTTGACTTCATATAACTTTTAGGCTCGTGATGGATCCTATGATAGTTTTAATGGAAGAAATGGCGCAAGGAATCTCCTCTCCCTTCTTTTTTTTCCTCTCCTCGTGGAAATAAAGAACGATTCCATTTTTTTTACCTCCTCCTCCTCCTCCTACTCCTCCTCCTCCTCCTCCTCATCCATCCAAGTTTTCCTCTCCCTTGACACACTCCACCAATCACAAGACACTTCCACCCTGCTTTCTTGTTTTTGATTGGCTGGTTGCGTGCTTTCGTGTCTCCTTATTGGCCGACTGTCTTTTGTCTTATTGGCTGTTACTTTATTGACGTTCGAGATGATTGGATGACGTGTGTGTGTGTGTGTGTGTGTGTGTGTGTGTGTGTGTGTGTGTGTGTGTGTGTGTGTGTGTGTGTGTGTGCTTTAAGTTCGTCGAGGATTTGTAATTTCGTTGACTTTTATTGACTCAGTGACGTGAAAGAAGAAAAGAATCAGATTGGTCCCAGATACCAGTCCTTAAGACCCTGTATTTGGTGCTCTTGGTGACTGAGTAGGAAGTCAAAATGATGACGAGAAAAAGATGAAATTGCAGAATAGTGATAATATTCTTTCCAGACAAACAGACAGACAGATAGAAGGGATGACAGAAACTCTGCATTTGAAGCAGTCTATTAATCAGCTTAAGCGAAGGAGAGAGTAAGAGGAGAGGGAAACGAACTGCAATGAGCAATTATTGAACAAGTGAAAGTCAATGAAGGAAGGAAGAAGGAAAGAGAGGAATAGGAGGAGGAGGAAGACGAGGAGTAGGTGATTGAGAAGGAAGATTAAGGAGTGTTAGCAATAGAAGAACGAGGAGTAGGAAGACGGAGAAAGAGAAGGAGGAGGAAGAGGACGAATACGAGGAGAGGAAAAAAAGAATAAGAGGAAAAAGAAAGTTTGTGAGAGAGGGTAAGACAGATATGAGAAGAGGGAAGAAAGTTATTAGAGA
>JAXIVD010011974.1:0-10234 GCA_036785275.1 Cancer borealis
GAGGAGAACAAGATGAAGTGGAAGGTGGAAGCTGTTAATATACGAGCCGTGTATTGTGGAAGTTGTGGATGGAAGGAAGGATGGAATGGAAAGGATGGATGGAAGAAAGGAAAAGAATCACAGAAGGAATTTAGGCAGGAGAGAGAGAGAGAGAGAGAGAGAGAGAGAGAGAGAGAGAGAGAGAGAGAGAGAGAGAGAGAGAGAGAGAGAGAGAGAGAGAGAGAGAGAGAGAGAGAAAAAAAAAAATGGATTGGGAAGGATTTAGGGTAAGATGGATGGGTAGAGGAAGGAAATAAGTGTGAATGAAGGGATGGATAAAGGAAGGAAGGGATAGAGGGAGCTAAAGGAGGGACAATAGGCAATAAATAAAGATTAATGTAGAATTAATACCAAAAAAAGACATAGAAAATAAATAATGATACTGAAAAAATACGTAAGATGGAAGGAAGGAAGGAAGGGAAAAAAAAAGTAGAGTAATGCATGAAAGGGAAATGTAAGGGTGTGAGGGAAAAAAATGGAGGAAATGAGAGGGGAGTAGATTATGGAGGAGAGTGGGAAACTATTAGAAGTACTTGGTGGAGAGGGAGGAAGACCACTAAATGGACACAAATAATACCTCCTCCTCCTCTTCCTCTTCCTCCTCCTCTTCCTCTTCCTCTTCCTCCTTTTATCTTTCTCACCGATTTTTTTCTTTTATCTGAATTTCTCGTTTTGTTTGGTTATTTTTTTTCCCAGTTTCTTTATTGCATGTGTTTATTGTATATATTATTGTTCTTTATCTTTGCTTTCCTCCTCTTCCTCTTTCTTCCTCGCGTTTTTCTTTTAAGGTCATTTATCGTTCACTTCCTTCTCACATACTCTCCTTCTTCTTTCTTTTTATCTTCCTCCTCCTCCTCCTCCTGTATTGTCCTCGTCCTCATCAGCCACATCATTGCTTCTCCCCTTTCCTCCTCTTCCTCCTCCTCCTCCTCCTCCTCCTCCTCCTCCTCCTCCTCCTCCTCCTCCTCGTCGTGTCTTTCACCTCCAGCTCTTCTCACCTTTCTTTATAACGTTTTGGTGGTTCCTTGCTGTTTCTTTTCTTCTTTCTTTCTTGTGGATGATTTTCTTATCCACTTCTGTTCCTCCACATTTCTTGCTTCTATTTTCTTTTTCTTTTGCAACATTTTATTTTATCTATTTATTTATTTATTTTTTTTTTGTGTGGGACGGGAGGAGGAGGGCAAAATTTTATGATTTGTTTTTATTTGGTGTCTAGGTGTTTTATATCATGTTTGTCGAGCTTTCTTTTGTGTGTGTTTTTCTTGCATCTTGCGTATTGTTATTACTTTCTGAATGTATTTTCTTATATATACATATTTTTTCTTCTTGCGATTCTTATTTGCGAGTGTTTCATCTTCGTTTTTATATTCCTTTGTTTTTATATATATTTTTTCCACCTCGCTGCAATCGTCGTCTTCTCTCTCCTAAGCCTCCTCCTCCTCCTCCTCCTCCTCCTCCTCCTCCTCCTCCTCCTCCTCCTCCTCCTCCTCCTCCTCCTCCTCCTCCTCCTCCTCTGCGTCTTCCTCATCCCCGCTTACCTCCTCGCTTCTCACAACTAATGAAGTAATAATAAGCTGGAGGCAAAGTTGACTGAATTTGTTGCAAGGTAAACTGTTTGACGAAGCGGTAGCGGGGAGGTGTTGGGGAGGGGTTGGGGGGTTAGGGAGGTGTTGGGGAGGTGTTGGGGAGGGTTGGGGAGGGTTGGGGGGGTTGGGGAGCGGTTGGAGATGGTTGGGGAGGAGGTGACTTGTGATGTTCTGAAGGTGGGGATGCTGGCTCTTTACCTTTATATGTCTACTTATTTACTTAGTTATTATTATATGTCTACTTATTTACTTAGTTATTTGTTGTTGTTTTTTTCATACTTTTTACTTATTCTTTTGTCTTATTTTCTTATCTTTTGATTTATTTTTTAATTTACTAATTTACTTAATTTTTACTTACTTTTCTACTTATTTTATTCACTTACTTTATTACTTATCTATTTGTTGACTCATTTATGTATTTCTATTTGTCTTGAGGGTGAGATAAGTAAGAAAATGAGGGTTAAAATGAGGGGAAAATCTGAGTTTGCAAGGGAAGAAATGTTTAGATGGTAGAATGTGAGGGAAATTTTCAGTTAGAGGGGCAGTAAAAAAGGGAGTTGAGGAAAGGGAAACACTGAAACGTGATGAAAATAAAGGAAAGTTGCTGTTTTTCTTTGTTGCATTGAAGTGTGAGGAAGGGAAGTTGTGGTATGTTTTTTTATGTTAGTTTTTTTGGGGGGGGAAGAGGAAGCAAAGTTTTGAGTGTCGAGTGAATATATTTTTCTTTCCCTTCTCTAGTCTCTCTTTGCATGTGGAATTATAAAGGAGGAGGTAAGGGCATGAATGTGTATTAGTTCTGTGTTTGTATTATGAAGTGTGAGTAAGTTTATTGCAGTGTAGTTAAAGGTCGTGACGTGAACTTCAACAAAAAGGTTACACGCTAATTAGGAGTAATAAATGAAAGTAACAGACAAAAAAGTAGTGACATTATCTATTGTATTACTTTTTTGTCAGATTTCCCTGCCTCAAAACCTCACTTTATATTTTATTCTATTCCCTGCACCACCCTGTCACACCCTACACATTCCTTCTCTATCTTCAATCTGTCTCACCCTGTCACACCTTAGCACATCCTCTCACCCTGCTGGTCTCCTCGCAATATGTCATCCCGGTACTACTACTATTACTACTACTACTACTACTACTACTACTACTACTATTACTACTACTACTACTACTACTACTACTACTACTACTACTACTACTACTACTACTACTACTACTACTATGTATGGAAATGAGGGTTCTGGCATTTCTTCTCTTAGCGCAAAGTTAAGTCTCAGAGTGGTCATGCGTTACAAGGGAGGGAGGGAGAGAGAGGCTACGATTAATGGTACACAAGAAGGACCAAAGGAAGGAGGAAGGGACGATGTAGACGAGTGAGGAGATGGAAGAAAAGTCATGTAGAGAGATAAAGAAAGAGAGATGGTAGGAGGGTGAGGGGTAGAAGGGGAATTACAGCATAAAGATTTGTCGTATTAATAGGAAAGGAAATTTGTGGATCGTAAAGTTAAAGTAGATTTGATATTTAAATTAGATGACAAGGTAATGTGAAAATGTAAATTGATGTAACTGTAATGGTGGATGAAAAATAATTCTTGTTCCAGTAAAAAATGAAAAGAAGGATTAGAAGGCAAGTAATGTGAATATATATATAAATTGATAATAACGTAATGCTATTTGAAAACAATTGTAATCGTTATTGGGGAAGGAATTGGGGATTACAAACAAAAGCTGAATGAAAAGAAAACGAAAATTACTGGGACTGCGAGGTAAAAAAAAAAAAAAGTTTGGAAGTAATCAGTGGAGGAGGCGATAGAGTTAATGGAAAACTGTTTGAAAGAAAATGAATTAGAGGAAAAGAGGAAAGTGAAGCTAAGAAAATTAGGATTGAATTTACCTTACCTGAAGGAGAAGTAAAAATATGTAACGCTTTAGTAGGACAACTTAATACAATAGGACTGAGAGGGAGGAAGAGGAGGAAAAAAATATGTTAGAAAGGAGTCACTGGAAAGAAGAAATACAGTGATGTAAGTAAATAGTGTGTGTGTGTGTGTGTGTGTGTGTGTGTGTGTGTGTGTGTGTGTGTGCGTGTGCGTGTGTGCGTGTGTGTGTGTGTGTGTGTGTTTGAATCATGTCATATGCGTGCGTGTCCGTCTTTAGGGTCAGGATTTACGGTCATGTGCGTCAGGGTTTTATGTTCGGTTTTTTTTATTCCATTCATGTACACTGTCATGTATGTGCGTACTTTTGTAGGAAGTATACAGTACGTGAGTTGTATTTCATGAGTGTATTTTGTAGCCGAGTGTAATTTTGTATTCATGTGTGTATATTTATGAGATAGAGAGAGAAGGAGGGATAGAGATAGGGAGAAAGATAAGTATTTAGTAATAGGGAATAGGGGAGAAAGAACAGGTCAGGAAGTGGAGGAAGGAGGAGGAGGAGGGAGGGAGGGAGGGAGGGACGTTGGGGAGGTAAGGTAGCTGATTGAACGTAGAAAAAAAGTAAAATATTGTTGCGTGTGAGTCAGTAAGAACTATGTGTGGTGTTGGTGGAGATGGGGGAGGGAGGGATAGGGGAAGGGAGGCATGGAAGGGGTGGTATTGGGGGGAAGGGAGGTATTGGGGAGGGAAAGGAAGGGAGGCTAGGAATAAGGGGAAAGGGTGGACAGGTGAGAAGGGAGGAGGTAAAGGATATATGGGTCAGTGAATAGAGGGTGAAAATGAGGGGAAAAAATGAAAAAGAAAAAAAGTTGAAGAAAAAATTAAGCTTCTCTGACAAATGAAAAATGAAATGAAATGAAATGAAATTAAATACTCCAGAAAGAAAGAGTCCGGAGTAAATTTATGCAGACTCAGTAAATGTTGATAATGAAGTGAATAGGAAAGAAATGATCTTAATTAGAATTAATCAACAATTAGAAGAAAAATGAACTTCGTAATTAAATCGGCAACACACTTTTTTTAATCCTCCGTTTTTTGTTTCAAGAGATTTCGTGGTAATAGCCTTTGAAATTAGGTTGCTTTTGATCTTCACTACTATCATTCTAGCCGTGCATGATCGAAGGTGTTTCTAATAGCCTTCACTAATCATGCAATTCACTCGTTTAGACAAATTTTTTTATATATTTTTATCATATTTCCATTTTTTTTGGTCTGGCAACACTTACGTCATTAAGACCCCAAGTATATATTTCTACCTGTCACAAGTTCCTATTTATTTGGCTACACTGGCAAACTTTCCTCATCCTATATATTTCTCAACTCCTGCTCCCTATAATTTCCTCCTTTTCCCCCTCTGCCTCTTCTTACCTTTCTCCCCTCATTACCTGGGGAGGAAAATTGCAATCAGGGGGAGGATGGAGAGCAGGTTAGGTTGGTGAAAAAAAAAAGAGGATCGGAAGAAAAAGTGTATAAAGGATAGAACTCCATTATCGGAAGCCTTGTTGTGTTTCCATCCTGGGAATTGAAATCTGCGAGAGGAACCCCTATTGTTAGTGTGTGTGTGTGTGTGTGTGTGTGTGTGTGTGTGTGTGTGTGTGTGTGTATATGTGTGTATGTGTGTATGTGTGGTGGGGGGGGGCGGGTGTAGGGTTCATTATACTTGTATGTAGTTTATTAGACGTAGATAATGAAGGTAATAGTTGAATGAGGTAGTTTATCATATATGTTAATCGACGTCGAAGATGGTAATTCCTTATTTTGCTGCTGCTTAGATTAAAGTATTTTTAGTGTAGTGTGTGGTATCGAAAGGCAATGAAAAGAAAACGAAACTTAATTATATGATAGAGAGAAGAAAAAAAAACGAGAATAGCTTCATATATTAAACAATTTTTTCCTTCCTTCCTCCTGTACAGTAAAAAAAAAACCTGATTTGGTCAAAAGTTAAAAGAGTTAGAACTTTCCAATAACTTCTTTGCCCTGACGGAAAAGCGTATTTTTGCAACATGAAGTTTATTCATACCAAGTTTATACATACATTGAAATATTTTTATAAACTTTCATCAATATTTTTTTTCCTCTCTGCTTTTTTCCTTCCGGTGATGGAAATGGTCTTGGTGGGGGAATCCAGAATAACCCGTCAGTGAGGGGAAACAAGGGAAAGAGGAAACTTCATTACAGTATAGGGGAAAGAGGGGAAAAGGGAGGACGAGTGGGACTGGTTTAATCTACACCTGTATGAGATTACCTGTGGATTTTATTTTACTCTATTGTAATTTTTTTCTCTGTTATGATGAGTTTGTCCTCGCCTCTAACCTCGTGTGTGTGTGCGTGTGTGTGTGTGTGTGTGTGTGTGTGTGTGTGTGTGTGTGTGTGTGTGTGTGTGTGTGTGTGTGTGTGTGTGTGTGTGTGTAACTAAATCAAACCTGACCTATTTCTGCTGTTGTTGTTGGAGAAAAGACTGTTTTTTTCCAACGTAATAAGGAAAATTGGTTTCTAAGAATGAGAAAAGAAAGAAAATAACAACCTTACTATAGTCAACAAAACAACGTGAAAATTCTTAGGTTGTTTCAAAACTTGTTTGGGGGGAAAAAAAGGTGGGGAAAAAACAGCTGGGGGAAAAAAATGGTGGAAAACTTTCTCCCTGCAGCAGCTTGGAAACTTGATCAGGTGTAACGATGGTGGTTAACTTTATAAGAACGATAAAAAGTGTTGCTTAAATAGAGCTTAAACGTGATGAAGGTGTTGGGGCAGGTGGGTGGCGTGGGATTATGTGCAGGTGTAATACGTGGGAGGAAGAGTGTGTGCAGGTGTAATACGTGGGAGGAAGAGGGAGTGCAGGTGTAATACGTGGGAGGAAGAATGTGTGCAGGTGTAATACGTGGGAGGAAGAATGTGTGCAGGTGTAATACGTGGGAGGAAGAATGTGTGCAGGTGTAATACGTGGGAGGAAGAATGTGTGCAGGTGTAATACGTGGGAGGAAGAATGTGTGCAGGTGTAATACGTGGGAAGAAGAGGGTGTGCAGGTGTAATACGTGGGAGGAAGAATGTGTGCAGGTGTAATACGTGGGAGGAAGAATGTGTGCAGGTGTAATACGTGGGAGGAAGAATGTGTGCAGGTGTAATACGTGGGAGGAAGAGTGAGTGCAGGTGTAATACGTGGGAGGAAGAGTGAGTGCAGGTGTAATACGTGGGAGGAAGAATGTGTGCAGGTATAATACGTGGGAGGAAGAGTGAGTGCAGGTGTAATACGTGGGAGGAAGAGTGAGTGCAGGTGTAATACGTGGGAGGAAGAGTGAGTGCAGGTGTAATACGTGGGAGGAAGAATGTGTGCAGGTGTAATACGTGGGAGGAAGAGTGTGTGCAGGTGTAATACGTGGGAGGAAGAGTGAGTGCAGGTGTAATACGTGGGAGGAAGAATGTGTGCAGGTGTAATACGTGGGAGGATGAGTGAGTGCAGGTGTAATACGTGGGAGGAAGAATGTGTGCAGGTGTAATACGTGGGAGGAAGAGGGAGTGCAGGTGTAATACGTGGGAGGAAGAATGTGTGCAGGTGTAATACGTGGGAGGAAGAATGTGTGCAGGTGTAATACGTGGGAAGAAGAGGGTGTGCAGGTGTAATACGTGGGAGGAAGAATGTGTGCAGGTGTAATACGTGGGAGGAAGAATGTGTGCAGGTGTAATACGTGGGAAGAAGAGGGTGTGCAGGTGTAATACGTGGGAGGAAGAATGTGTGCAGGTGTAATACGTGGGAGGAAGAATGTGTGCAGGTGTAATACGTGGGAGGAAGAGTGTGTGCAGGTGTAATACGTGGGAGGAAGAGTGTGTGCAGGTGTAATACGTGGGAGGAGAAAGAGGGAGTACAGGTGTAATACGTGGTAGGAAGAGGGAGTGCAGGTGTAATACGTAACAGATGACATATATAATCTTATGTGACCTACTACTTGTATGTATGAGGCAACACAAGTATACATAAACCCACGTATATATTCATTCCATATAGGTATAGATTCAACCTAACCTGCTGTATTTATGTATGAATGCTAATACAACAAGCATGTATACATCTCTCTCTCTCTCTAAGTAGCAATGTATTTAAAATCAAGGTGTATATACTAACTTATTTTTTGTAGCATTCATGTATTGGTGTTCTGTTGTAGAAAAGATTCTCGTGTTTCCCTCAAGTCAGTGCAACACGAAGCTTGGTACAAGAATCATGTATCTTTGCAACCCTAAAAAAAGAAAATCGTGGTTTTGTCAGACTGTAGTTTTTCTAGTCAAGAGGAGGAGGAGTGAGAGGATGGTTGAAGAGGTGGAGGTGGACATGTTGGCACTCCTGAAGTCTACCATGGCACTGTTGGGTACTTCTGTTGATGTCCTTAGCGTTACATAAGGGCCGTGAAGGGAGAGGGGGGAGGAGGAAAATAGAGGGAAAGTATATTGTGGTGAGTAAAACGGGAAGGAGAGGGAGGGAGAGGGAATAAAGAGGGTAAAGACGGGATAATTGTTAAAAGTGGAGAGAAAATATTTGTAGGAGAGGAGGGAGGGAGGAAGAATGAAGTGAAAGAGCAGAGGAGAAAGGGGAATTATTATGCAGGGAAGAAACCAGGATATAGCGTGTCTTGTTTACAGTGAGAGAGTGAGAGAGAGAGAGAGAGAGAGAGAGAGAGAGAGAAGAGAGAGAGAGAGAGAGAGAGAGAGAGAGGAGAGGAGAGAGAGGAGAGAGAGGAGCGAGAGAGAGAGCGAGGGGGGCGGGGGAGGGAGAGAGAGAGAGAGAGAGAGGAGAGAGAGAGAGAGGAGAGAGAGAGAGAGAGAGGAGAGAGAGAGAGAGAGAGAGAGGGAGAGAGCGGGAGAGAGAGAGAGAGAGATGAGGGAGAGAGAGGAGAGAGAAGAGGAGAGAGAGTGAGAGAAGAGAGAGAGAAGGAGGAGAGTGAGAGAGAGAGAGATGAGAGAAGAGAGAGAGGCATATCTCAATAATAATCTCTACGAATATAAACACACACACCACACACACACACACCACACACACACACACACACACACACACACACACACACACACACATACAGGGATGCTCGCTCTAATAGCCAGTTAGAGCGAGTTGCATCCCTTCTTCAGGTGTTGCCAAATGCCTTTCTAATCACCTGGAACACTGAACACTCGCGAGCCGCTCATTGCACCCTGCCTGCTAATCACAACTCCAATCAGGTAACCCCTCCCTACCCCCCACCACCCCCATCACCCCTCTCATCCCTCCTCTCTTCCCCTAACCCTCCACCCCCCTTCCTCTCACCCCCACCCCCCTTCCCCTTCCTGTACATACACCTGACTTGGTCGTGATTCGAATTAATATGAAGTTGGTTTACAGCAGGATTTTTTTCAACATTTTTTTTTGGTATTTTTCAAGGTTCATTTGTTATAGGTTTGATTGTGTTGCTCTTGTTTCCTCCTCCTAACACCTCCTCCTCCTCCTCTTCCTCTTCCTCTTCTTCCTTCTCCTCTTTATTGACTGGTATTTATAGTTCCATTGTTCTATCCGCCTATTGAAGGATGCCTGTTAGGAAGTTCTCAGTGTAAACAATGGATGAATCTCAATCCTTCCCTTCACACTCTTACCAATTGTAGTTGATGCTGCCACCACCACCACCACCACCACGACCACCACGACCACCACCACGACCACCACCACCACCCACCACCACCACCACTACATGCACCACCATCACCACACACCACCACTACATGCACCACACCACCACCACCACCACCACCATAAAAAAAAGTTCCGTAGCCTCTACCACACTAGAGAGAGAGAGAGAGAGAAGAGAGAGAGAGAGAGAGGAGAGAGAATGAGAGAGAGAGAGAGAGAGAGAGAGAGAGGAGAGAGAGAGAGAGAGAGGAATAGTAATACTGGCATAAGGAATGTGCACGTACCTGTGTGTGTGTGTGTGGTGTGTGTGTGTGTGTGTGTGTGTGTGTGTGTGTGTGTGTGTTAGTGTGTGCGTGTGCGTGTGCGTGTGCGTGTGCATGTGTGTGTGTGTGCACACTGGTCCGTATGTTAATATTCTAGACATGGGAAATAAACATGGTGGCCTTAAGTGCAACCTCCGTAACAAATGACGATCTAATTGCTCATCAAAGCCATTGCGCACCATTACTCTCCTGACAGACTTGACGAATATGTGTGTGTGTTTTTATATTACCGATTCTCTATAGTGATAACGGTGAGTAGGAAGAGACGGGAGTGTGTTCATGCATTCATTATATCATCATTCATAACATCATTCATATCATTATCATTCATAACATCATTCATACCATCATTATCATTCATAACATCATTCATACCATCATTCATACCATCATTATCATTCATAACATCATTCATACCATCATCATCATTCATAACATCAATAATAACATCATCATTCATAACATCACCACTCATAAACATCATTCATAACATCACTCATAACATAACATCATCATTCATAACATCACCATTCATAACATCATCATTCATAACATCATCATTCATACCTTTAACAACCTAATTGACATGAACTACCTCATTACCTGCTTCACACACACCTGTACAGCATATCATCTACTCACTATCGAGTCATCACCCTGCTTGTTTATCATTACCATCTAATGACTAATATCAC
>JAXIVD010011975.1:0-7500 GCA_036785275.1 Cancer borealis
GTTGCACGTTTGGTCAAGAGGGGAGGGGTAGAAGGAGGATGGGCGGAGGGGAGAGGGAGGGAGGGAGAGAGGAGGGTTAGGGAGGGAGAGTTTGTGCCCCCTCACAGGAGAGTCAATGACCTGGCTCAAAGGTAGTGCGTCTCTCTCTCTCTCTCTCTCTCTCTCTCTCTCTCTCTCTCTCTCTCTCTCTCTCCTCTCTCTCTCTCTCCTCTCTCTCTCTCTCTCCCTCAGGTGCAAACGGTATCTAAGAGTAATAACGAAACAGGTAAGAAAGAATAGAAGGAAAAGAGAGAAAGTGGAAAGATAGAACCAGTTTTTATTATTATTATTATTATTATTATTGTTATTATCATTATTATTATTATCATCATTATTATCACCCGGGAATAACAAGAAGAAAAATAGAGAGACCAAGAGGAGGTACTATTAAGCAGAAAGAGGAAGAGGAGAGAGAAAGAAAGAGAGAGAGAGAGAGAGGAGAGGAGAAGGAAGGAAGAAAAGAAGAGGAGGAAGAGGGAGAGGAGGAAGAGGGAGAGGAGGAAGAGGGAGAGGAGGCATAGACAACCTACTTTCTGGATAACCACACACGTACGCTAGAAATTCCTCTCCTCCTCCTCTTCCTAATCTCAGTCTTCCTCTTCTTCTTTTACTTTTTCTGACTGGTCTGCGGCTCCTCTTACTTCCTGCTCCTTGAAATATGTGAAGTAAGACTGATCTTCCCCTTAATCTGACAAGGATAATTCTCTAAAGATGTGTTGAATATATGCAATGTTTTTTTTTCTCGTCTTCTTCTTCTTCTTCTTTTGTTTGGTTTAGGTTTAAGGTGAAGAATCTGTGCTAAGTTTAAATTCTTTTTCTATTTTTTTTTAATTCTTCTTCGTGTGTGTTTGAACTGTTATGTAAATTGGACGTGTGTTTTCAAGGTAATTATCATGTATATATATATTATTTTTTTCTTCATCTTCTTTTGGTGTTTTGACTAATATATTTTTCCTCGTCTGGTGGTTAATCAGTATTTTTCTCACGATTATTATGACTTTTTTGAGGAAGAGAGAAAGAGAGGGGGAGGGAGAATGAGGAAGCACACACACACACACACACACACACACACACACACACACACACACACACACACACACACACACCACAAACATGCAAAAACACCAGAAGATAACATGGCAACACATTTTATGGCACCAAATATACGGCAACAACGACTTGCCAATGCAAAACTAACGCTGACTTATGACAAATATGGCAACTCTTCCCCCATCCTCCCTCCTCCTCTTCCTTCCTTCTTTGCTATGTCTTCCAATCCTTTCCTCTTAACGTCTTTCTTCACTATTTATTCTACATTGTCATCTCTCTTGCTTCCTTTACGCTCCGCTTCCTCCTCCTCCTCCTCTTTCTTCTTCTTCTTCTCTTTCTTCGTATTCGCTCAAAGCAAATAAGTGACAAGACAAGTAAGTGAAGGAGTGAGGAGTAGAGGGAGTGAGGGAGTAACCAGTTTTCTGAGTAAGAAGGAATATACGAGATTAAATTGCTTAAGAAAATGAGAAAGAGAATAGACAGAGAAAGAGAGGAAGAGAGAAAAAAGAAAGAAATTATGTCCTGAGCTGTATGAAAATGTATTTGATAGTCTTATGTTAACGTCAGAAAACCGTAAAATCCACGTAAAAATATATATTAAAAAAAACAAAAATAATGATGGTTTTGATGAGGTAAATGTATATAATTTGTTGTATTTCTCTTCCTGTCTCGTATTTATCTATTTCTCTCCTAATTACTCTTTTATCTTTTAATGGACAAGTTTTTTTTCCTGTTTTCTGAGTGTGTGTGTGTGTGTGTGTGTGTGTGTGTGTGTGTGTGTGTGTGGTGTGTGTGTGTGTGTGTGTGTGTGTGTGTGTGTGTGTGTGTGTGTGTGTGTGTGTGTGTGTGTGTGTGTGTGTGTGTGTGTGTGTGTGTGTGTGATAGAGTGATGCCGGTAAGGCTGTGGCGGTGGTCGGATGGTCGGCTAGCGGGACTTTCTCAGCCGACCCGACCGACCCAGCTAACGGGGCTATAGCAGCTCATCCGGCCGACCGCCCCCCCCCCTTCCCCCATACACACAGACACACACATACAGGTAGCAACACACACACACACACACACACACACACACACACACAGCGACAACGATATGAATGCAAATACAAAACTTCATATATAATGCAAAAAATCCACACACATCAACTTGCTTCGTCCACTGATTGCAACACACACTCTCCATCCGGAACCTTCACCTTAACACCGCCTTCCCCTTGACCCTCTCATCCTCCCCTCACGGCCAAGGTGACGCCGCAGCGGCCCACACGGCGACTTCGATGGTTACGTGGCTAATACGATGACTTGGACTCCCTCAAGTGTCTCCGAAAAGGAAGTCCTCAAGGCAACGAGAATACCGACCCTTCGCACACTTACACCTGTCATCACACACCTCCTCGTTTTTATACCTGTCCAATGCATACCTTCAACCCCACACCTGTCATCACACAAACCTGCTACCTACCCCCCTCCAGGACACACACATACACCTGTCACCCTCCACACCTGTCAAGCGCCAAGCTTCCCTAACAGAAGCCGCCAAACCTGCTGGACACAAAGGAGAGAGGCGACGAGAAATACATGGGAGGTAAACAACCGTACGGAAAGTGGACCAAGCTGAAAGAGGTGAGTGTACGGTATGGTAATTGGAGGAGAGGGAACAGGAGACGGTTGGGTAAGACGAAGAGGAAAGAAGGAAGGAGGGAGAGGGAAAGAGGGGGTGGGAATAGCGCGGGGGGGAGGGGAGCAGAAGAAGACGAAGGGCGCTTGGGGCTGTGGTCATGAAGAGAGAAAGAGAGATGGAGGGATGAAGGAAGGGAGGGAGGGAAGGAGGGAAACAAAAGAGGGTCGGGTACTACGAGTCGATGAAGCAGAACGACTTAGCTGTTACCCGGAAGACTACCTCCTTTTCTTCTTCTTCTCCTCCTCCTCCTCCTCCTCCTCCCGTTACTTGAAGGGCCAACATGGTACCACGAGGTCCTCAGGAGGCGCCAAGAAGGTATGGAAGGATGAAGAAAGATGGAAAAGAAGACCACCACCTTTCATAACCACGTGACACTTTTCTCTTCACGGCAGCGACGGTTCATGTATAATATCATTCATTAGATCACCCCGTCAGGCATATCATAACATAAGAAAAACATTATAATACCAGGAAATATATAAAAAATAAATAACTCGCCACTCCAGTCCTTCCCTTGAATATTCCTGAACACGGAAGTTTCATCATGTTTATTACAATCATAATTCTTCTCCGTCGTCCTCGTTTGTCTCCAATTAGAATATTGTGTTAATGTCGTAAGATTAATCAACGCCTCGTTTACTTCAGTCCGTCTTAGCGAGGATATCAGTAGGCAGTTCAAGCATCGTTATGGCATGAATAGAATTGCAATCTGGCAACACACGATCAGAATGTTTAACCGAGCAGCAAGAACTGGCCGCTTTATCAATGGCTGTGTACGTAAATGAGGGTTTACACACACTTGCTAACTCATACTTACGTACACATTCACAAAAGCTCCATTGGGGGAAAACCTGTACGTACTACTTGTTCATAAACCTCAGTACAATACCTGTGTTTTACTATAAGCACACACACACACACACACACACACACACACACACACACACACGCACACATATTGACCTTGAGGCTGTTTCCATGAGCCGTGTATCGCTGACTCAATACACATCCTCTTTCAACTACACAATGACCTTGAAATGATCTCAATGAGTGGCGGGAGGATGGACCAACAGACCACCTCTTAGCCGGCGTTCGAAGGGTAGCCGAGGACTGTGCGCAAGAGGAGAAGAAAGAGGTGGGAGTGGGTGGGAGAGAGAGAACCAAAGAGAGTGGAGGGAGAAGGAGAGGGAGAGAGGGAGGGTTGGGTGAGAGTGAGAAACTGAGTGAGGCTGATGACCTAAGCCTTGATGCCTCTCACATAACTTGAACTCCTGACTTGCCCTGTGCCTCTCTGCCTCCCTCACGCCCTCCTCTCACCTTTCGACACACGGATGCGGAAACTAAGACATCAGGGAGGAGGTCAATCGACGCGAACCGAACGTCGTAAATAAGCTAAAGGAACACCATCAATTTGTGTCCAGTAGCGAGGGCAGCGGAGGGCGACAAGGCAAGAAAGGGACGTTGAGGTGCGGCTGCTCACCTCCTTCACTCTCCGGGCATGGAGGTACTGCGTTGGCTTGTCTTTGAGGACATTTCTGCTCAACATTTACATTATATATTCTCACTCGAGTCTCACATTTCGCCTTGACGTCCCTTAAGGTGAACATGGATTCCTAGGCTGCCTCTCGAACGCCCTCTACCCTTTGGTCACGAACTGAGGGGTCAGCGTCCTCGCCCGGCAGCAGGTCAAGGGTTACCGAGAAGCCGTCACGCCACCCGATGCAGAGAGGAAAAGCTAAGCCGTGAAGGGGCAGCGGGAGGCTTCCTGGCGTGGTGATGGGACGGAAGGTGAGGTAAAGACCGTTGATGTGACGGTGATACGCGATCATCACCCTAAACAAGTATATTGTGTTTGCGTGTTTTGGTGGCTTAGACTTGTAAAAAAGGATGATAAGAGACCTTCAGTGTCTTCCTGTGACCATGAACTTGACTTATTTCATACTGGAGGAGAATCAGTCACTATACATAGACACACAATCTAGATCCTCAACCAAATCACATTGAAACTCATCAAAACAGAACATCAATTACACATCCAGAATCTTATTCAACTATTGATAAGTGACTCAAGCTTTATTACGCCTTCAGCCCCTCACACTCCAGACTGCATTCCTTCCTGTTGCTTCCCGTCACTCATTACCCAGAGTGGTGTCACTTCCGACATGCCTCGCAGCGCAAACCACGACGCACACCTCGGCCCAACCCAAGGACAAATAATACGCACCAGGTGACCTCTACCCGGCACACCTGGGCGGGGGAGTAAGGAAGAGGCGAGGCCAGGTATGCGTGGTCACCTGTGCAAAGACCCCGAGCGGTAGCAGGGATGAAGACTGATGGGAAGGCAAAGAATACAAGACTGCCACATGAATAAGTATATAGACAGATGCATCAGTTATTAAGTCGCTTTACTAAGGTACACATACCCGAACAGATGCTTGGCTGACATCTGAGGGAGAGACAACAAAGTGACATCGACGCCAATCTGGTAAAGAATCCACAGATGAATCGTGGCAGCGGTATAAATAGACGAGGGGAGTCTTGATACGGGTGGAAGCAAGGCGACCGTGACCTTTGCGAGCGAGAGATGAGTAAATGTGACAGTCAGAGATGATTTTATGGGTTGCCAGTCACCTTGTCCACTAGTACAGGTACTTGCACACCCTGGAGGACTGCCACACACACTTCAACTCGCCCTCATAAACAAACATGAACTAACTGCTGTGTTCTCCTGAGGGTGGTTGAGGGAGGAGGGAGGGAAGGTGTTGACAAGTGGATTGCGGGTCTGAAGTGCCGTAAGGTTTTCAAGAGCAAAGACACAGCAGCTGAAGCACCACATGACGACTCTGTTAACTTGGGGATAAAAATCATGCAACATCTGGCCGGGTGAGCAATGCATGAATGTAAACTCGCTTCAAATGTTAAGTCGCTTTCTGAGTGTCGAGGAGGAGGAAGAGAAACGTTAAGAGGCTTACACTACATGACATCCTCCTCCTTTACTGTTTACTGAACCTGAATGAACGTTAAGCCGACCAGGAGATCACAAACAAGTACGTAAAGAAAGATACACAAACAAGTGACAGGATCATAAAAAAACAGATCACATCATCAGAAAGCGACCAACAACACCTTCAGGAGATTACACGCCCATCCACGTAACACCTACTCACCTGGGAGGGAAGGACAGGGGCGGCGGGCGTAGGGTATCCATGAGAGTGACGAGGAAGCAACGCGTGGCACTGAGTAAACACTTCACTATCGGGTCACTTGGCACCGCGGGGCCAGTCACACCACCACCAACCACACCACCAAACACATCCACAACACCATCAAGTCACGAAGTACACCACGTAGTATTCTGCAGGTCCGGCGAGGCGTCACGGCCAGCTGGTGAGACAATCCAAATTAGAAGCTGGAGTGAGGTTTTACACGTGCCAGCGAGGCGGGGTGGGCGCGTGGAGGCGGCGTGGAGCGTGTTCTCAACGATGTGGTGTGGACCCAACTGAAGCCCGGTGAGTGTTCGGGACCAGAGCGGAGTGGCGCGCCCCCTCCCCCCCTCCTTCCTTCATCTCCTGGCCCCTCCCTTGCCCCCACCCACCACGCGCGCCACACTCTCCACCTTGCTCTTGAAACTTGTTACGTTGTGGTCATTACTGGGGGTGGTGGAGGGCCGAGAAGGAAAGGGAAGGAGGTGGGGCCCAAGGTGGAGAATTCAAAGAAGAGTGAGAGAAACCAAGTGACGCTGTTGTTACTATTACTAATACTACTGCTGCTGCTGATGATGATGATGATAATGATGATGCTGGTGGTTTGTGAGATGATGATGCTGATAAAAGTGACAAGGAAAAGGAGTATTAGGAAAAGTAAATCCAGAACAAATTTCATAACAAAAATACACAAATAATATCAAACTCGGAAAAGTCTGCACATAGAAAGAGGAAAAGAGAGATAGAGGGGAAGGAGGAAGAGGAATGACTAATGTAACTCTCATTTCTTCTTCGTCACTGTCCCTTGTCCCTCTCGCCGCCCGGTAACCCACGAACCCAAAGTATAAAAGGTGTTTTGGGGAGAGACGAGCTGATGGAAATTTCAATGTCATGCAACGATTAGATAGTGATCCAACCTCACTGCATCGGAGCTTCACGTTATTCCTAACACCACTATGTTGATTTATATACATTGTGTGTTTACTATTCTTACTCTCATTGTTTTTCTCTCTCTCTCTCTCTCTCTCTCTCTCTCTCTCTCTCTCTCTCTCTCTCTCTCTCTCTCTCTCTTCTTTTCACTGAGATTATATTGGATTATTGTTTTGTACTATATTAGTTATTTGCTTGTGTGATTCTCTGTCTGTGTGTGTAAACGTGTGCGTATGTATGTACTCCTACTACTACTACTACTACTACTACTGCTACTACTAACACACACTTACAACGAATGATAACAACAACAACAACAACACAAAACACACACAATAACCTCAATAACAATAACAATAACATACACATGAATCACCACAGCCAATACAGCTCAAACCTTATTAATGAAAGCACCACATAGATCACTCCTAGAGGCTGTGACGGTGCGTGGTGCTTCATAATGACGTCACATCCGCGTGAGTGAGGCGCTTGCGAATGTACACACACAGTCAGCTGCAAGGGAGGGGAAAGGGGGAAAGGGAGGGGGGAAGCGAGGGGAGAAGGAGGGGAAATGTGCAGCTTTCTCTTCACCTTCACGAT
>JAXIVD010011976.1:2500-10230 GCA_036785275.1 Cancer borealis
TGTCATACATAATATTGTGCTCAAGTCTGAAACACATTCTTCTTCTATTCCTTCTAATCGTATGCCTCATAGCCGAAGAGCTATTGTACAGGACATGATAAAGGACAGGTTGAATGAAGGAATTACACAGAAATCTTATTCTCACTGGAACTCATTTTTGTTGTTTGTGAAGAAAAGTGATGGTTCTTACCGTCCTGTAATTGACTTCAAGAAAGTCAATAATTTAACTCTACCGGATTATTATCCACCCCCAGTATTGCGTGTCCTTTTTGCAGTCTATTGAAAAAATAACCACAGTTTTCACTAGCTTTGATCTCAAGTCTGGTTTTTAGTAGATTCCGTTAGAGGAAAAAATCTGTCTTCGCAACTAGTAATGCTCATTAAGAATGATTGAGATGTCCGATGGATTTGAAAAACTCAACACTGGTATGTCAACTTCAAGTGAATAATTTGTTTCACTTGTTTTTAAGGACTTATCTAGCCAAAAATGGAATTTACACGTTGGATTGTAAGATCAAAGCAGTCAAGACATTTCCAACCCCAATCAAGGGTTCCAGACAAATGTTCGTATAGAAAAACTTCGTATGGCAATAATTCGTAGGATAAAGTTCGTTTGCCTAAAGTACGTCAGGATAAAATACGTAGGGTATAAAGTTCGTCATGTCAAAAGTTCGTAATGGAAAAAAATCGTAAGGTTAAATATTTGTCGTACCAATGTTCGTTAGAAAAATATTCGTACGCGTTAGGTTAGGTTAGATCGTAAAGAATATTTTACATACGTATATACGTACCACACGAACATCTGCATACGAACTTATGCGTACGAACTTTTTTCAAACGAACTTTATCCCTTACGAACATTTGCTTACGAACGATTGCGTATGAACTTTATGCATACGAACTATTTCTATACATACTTTGGTCCTAGAATCCCCTACCAACACCGAAAAGGTACGGTCTCTCCTTGTTTTATCGGGATAATATCATGCTTCTGTAAGGAACTATGCTTCTATTGCTAGTCCTTTGACATGTCTTTTGAAAAATGACATTCCTTTTACTTGAAACAGTCCTAAGCAACACATGTTTGATACATTGAAACATGCGCTTAATAATACGCCAGTTATCACATTTCCTTTTACGTTTGTGACAGACGCGTCGTCACTTGGCGTTGGTGCAGTCTTGATGCAGTTAATTGAAGGGAACACCCTCATGTTATTGCATATGTTAGCAGTGTACTTACCTCTAATGTAGAATCACGGTGCTCAGTTACTATCTTGAAGCTCTTGCTGTGGTTTGGGGTCTTCGAAATTCTAAAGACATAATATATGGATAACCTCTTATAGTTTACACAGATCATACTACATTGATCAATCTTTTTACGGGCAAAATTTTCCAAGGCCGTGTTGCCTGGTGGCGTATCACTATTTAGGAATTTGATCCTACTATCAAATATTTACTTGGTGATAAAAATCATGTTGCAGATGTACTTTCGCGCAACATTTATATCCTTTATGACCCACTGTGACGAATTCGTCACACTTTTTAAAATGAATATAACATGAAAAGTATTGCAGTGATGCGCTGCTTTTTCGTTTCAACGCGTTGCATACCCGTTCAGTACGAACTGTGACCGTTAGTTTCATCAGAATAGCGCCAGTAGTTTACTGGCAGCTGAAGAAGTGAGCCGTGGTGCTTTCTTGCGTAACATCATCTTGTATATCACCTTATGGCAGAAAAAAATTTAGTATTGAATCAAACACATTTGTTTCTCATTGCAGTAATAGTGTATTCATGCATGTAATATAGTGTTTATATGAAACTTTGTTCATATACCATATTATTTACCTTTGTATGAGTGACGGATTCATTTCATCGGGCATGAGGATGGTGGAATTTTCTTTAAATAATTCGTATCATCAGGAATAGCAATAACAAATAAGTACAGAAATTTGTTATCAAAAGCAAGACGTGACATTTCGCTTACTTTTACATCTTTTTGCAGTGTTTCCAGTAGATTCCTTTTATGGCAAAGTGGCAAAATTCGTTTGTTAATGGAAAATTTGCAGGACAAATTTAGAAAAATTCCTGTCTCAGAATTTATCTGTCGATTAGCAAATAGTTCCTTATAAGGGTCAGTCTTCAATGAAGCATTATCTACCAAATAAACCAAAAAAATGGGGTTACAAAATTATTTGTTCTAGCTGATGACAAGGGAATGATATACGATTTCATTCCTTACACTGGGAAAATAGAACCTGTGGAAGATCCCAATGTTCTAGATTTGAAAGCATCTTCCAATGTTGTTCTTCATTTAGCTCAGCCAACACCACCCTTCAAGAACCACATGCTTTTCTATGACAGCTGGTTTACTTCTTTACCTTTATTTGATCATTTGACTTCGAGAAGAATATGGAGTTGTGGGACTATCAGAGAAAACAGATTGACTGGTTTGCCAAAAAACAAAAGCTCTAACAAAGATTTTTTGAAAAAGAATCGTGGCTATCATGAAGAAATTATGGTGTCTTACAAAAATTCCGCAAATAAAAATTCCGAAATGGCTCGACAGTAAAAGTTAATTTAGTTTCAACATTTGCAAGAGTTCATCCAGTCACGAAAGGTGAAACGCTATGATAAAAAGAGCAAAACAAAGATTGATGTTGCTTTTCCTCACATCGTTAGGCATTACAATTCTTCTATGGGTGGAGTAGACCTGGCGGATCAATTACTATCTCCCTACAGAATCAGATCCCAAAAGTACTATTTCACTCTGATCTTCATATGTTAGATATGGTTGTTGTGAGTTCTTGGCTCTTGTACAAATGAGCTGCATCAGCTGCAAGTCATGCCAGGAAAGATATACTATCTCTCGGTTCTTTCAAGATTCAACTGGGCTTTGATCAAATGAAAGCAGGAAAAAAATGCGAGTCCGTAATGACAGGACGTCCCAGTTCAGCCTCACGGAAACCTACTCCAAAACACCGGTGTCTTGAGACTGTTGATTCAGTACGTTTTGATAATGTTGATCACATTCCGGCCGTAGATGGTCTAAAAAATCGATGCAAACGAAATGGTTGCCCTAGAAGGACTAATGTATTCTGCAAGAAGTGCAAAGTAAACCTTTGTTTAAACAGTCATTACTAATTGCTTCAAAAAGTTCCACAGAAAATAGGTTATATTCAATGTGTACGTTAGCATCAAATAGATAAAGCTAAATTAGTATTGAAGTAAACCAAAGAAGACATCTGAACTATGATTTTATTACTCACACAATAGAACTGCAGTTATACATACTGTAACAAACAAAAACACACATAGCTAGACACAAACAACAAACACTATAGTGGGTAACTAACATATCAACTAAACACTTGACAAACACAACTAAGCACAATGATCACAACTAAGAAGCTTAACCAAACTTCTTATAGGTCAAACATCTAAGTATACACTAAACAAAACAAATACATATAAGAAAAGAGGTAAGCAACCTACCAGGTTGTGTGGAGTTCTCAGCTGTACTGAGCTGATCGGTCATGGAACTAAAAATGTAAACAACTGTTCGGAGGGATCCCTAATATAAAGTTACACGTCACATATCACCACATTCTCCGCCACCTAGTTAAGTTTACGTGGTGTAATCTCAGAGGTACTTAGGAGCATGCCGAGTTCTTTCAGATCTGCGAAGCGGAGGGGGTGAGGTTGTATGGTCAGGTACTGTGGAAGATTCCTGAATAGAGTCTTTTTGAGGAGTAGAGTCCACATGTGAATCGTTACATACAGTCTCCAGAGGCACACTAGCATCGGGCACTTCCTCAGTGGTCCAGGGTTGAGGTACAGAAGAAGTGGAATCTGCATTTTCACTAGTCAAAGGTGCAAGATGCCTTAGTGAAACTGTAGTCACTCTACCCTCTGGAAACTTAACATGAGCATATTCAGAATTCGCTTCAACTATTTTCACCTCATCTACCAAGGGGTCATGCTTGCTATGCCTCACATGGTGTCTCATGAGGGCTGGGCTTCCTTGGATGAGCCAAGCAGGCAAAGTTCGGCCTGTTGTGGATCTTCTACAATTCTGGAAAAAGCGTTCATGAGAAGTATAGTTTGTAGAAGTGCATAACAATGAGCGGATGGAATGTAGTGCATCTGGGAGAACAGTTTCCCACTGAGACACATCAAGGTTTCTCGTTTTGAGAGCCAACATAATAATCTTCCATATAATGCCATTGTATCTTTCAACTTGGCCATTCCCTCTGGGTTATAGGATGTAGTGCGGCTGGTAGCTACCCCTTTCTTTATGAGAAAATCCCTCAGCTCTTCTGACATGAATGAAGTACCTCTGTCGGAGTGGATGTATGCTGGCATACCAAACAAGGCAAACAGTTGAATTAAACAATTGATAACAGTGCTGGTAGTCATGTCAGGGCAGGGGAAGGCAAAAGGGAACCTTGAAAGTTCATCTACATCTGTTAATATATACTTGTTTCTAGTTAGAGATGGAAGTGGGCCTTTGAAGTCTAAGTTCAGTCTCTCAAATGGCTGAGTTGCTTTAAGCAGCTGACTTGAGATAGATTTTAAGAATTGTGGTTTGAGCTCCAAACACACTTGACAAGAGGCAGTAATTTTCTTCAATTCTTCTATAGAGTATGGTAGATTCCGACCATGGACGAAGTGCATCATACAAGACACCCCAGGATGACATAGGTGTTCGTGTAATTCTTGGAGTTTGTCTGTGGTAATAGCACCACAAATACGGGAGAGAGCGTCAGCAGGTATGATTTCTGGACCTGGACGGTACACTATGTCATAGTGGATGCACGAAAGCTCAATACGCCATATGCTATCTTATCATTCTTTATTTTACTGTTAGATTTAGAGACAAACATAAATTTTACCCTACGCTGATCAGTAATAAGCTTGAAATGGTGTCCGATAAGATAGTGTCTCCACTTTCTTAGGGCTTCCACAATGGCGTAAGCTTCTTTCTCTACTGAAGAATGCCCTCGTTCACTGTGAGAAAGAGTGCGGAAGAAAAAAGCCACAGGGCGACTGTTCTGGGTTAGAGTAGCTGCAATAGCATGGTCCGAGGCATCAGTTTCCACTGAATGGAGATACAGGATCTACAGCCATTACCACCGCATTAGCAATGTCCTTCTTCAGGTTCTCAAATGATTGCAATGCTGCTGTAGGCAGTGGACAACCATTATCATGTGAGAGAGGGCGGATTTTCTCTGAAAAAATTGGAATCCAACGAGAGTAATGCGCAAACAATACCATAGCTTTGCAAAGTGAAGCAGTATCCTTAGGAAGTGGAAGATTCCACAGCGGCAGCAAGCAGTCTGGGTCATGTTTAATCTTTCCGTCTTTTACTGAATACCCAAGCAAGTTTAAGGCTCTGACTTTGAAGACACTCTTGCTGTGGTTTAGAGTTAGGTTGTTTTCCTCGGCCACCTTCAAGAACCTCTTTAAATTCTGGTCATGCTCCTCTTCTGTCTCACCGCACACCGTTACATTATCTACATAAGCAAACGTACCACTCACTTTTTCTTTTCTAAGGATTTCATCAAGTACACGCTGAAAGGCTGCTACTCCATTTTTTATCCCGAATGGAATGCGATTGAATTAATAAAGTTTGCCCCCAGCTTCAAAAGCAGTGTACAGTCTTTCATCTTCTCTTATAGCAACTTGATGATATGCACTTTTCAAATCCAAGGCACTAAACACCTTGTACCGTGCACTGTTTACTATCTCGTCTATATTAGGTAAGGGATAGGCATCAAGTTCGGTGAATCGATTTTTAGTCTGAGAATAGTCTATGACCATTCTCCTTTTGTGGTTCTCCCCTGACGTAACTAATACTTGCTAATACTTGGTCTTATAATACCTTCTGATAACATACGCCCAATCTCTGCTTCAATGAACTTTTTGTCAGCCATGGAGTAATGTCTGGATTTAATGGCAACTGGTTTGCACTCGAGTGTCAGGTTCCTGAAAAGAAAAGCAGCTGGCACCTTAACTACAGCTAGGCCACATATCTTAAGGGGAGGCCTTTCTCCTCCAAAATCTATTTCTAGAGCAGAATGATTTTGTGGAAATTCATGCCCAAGTATTATATCACTACATAAACTGGGTAACACTTCGAACTTAATACCTTGTTAAGTCTCTCCCTGCAGCTCTATATCTACTGTACACTGACCTAGGATATTTGAGGAGAATGATTCATCCGCCATATAAACGTTTCCATGGTCTGGGAACATGACTAGTTAGTTCTCTTCCACTACATTATGGCGCACAAAGTTTTCAGAGCTCCCAGTATCAATGAGAGCACTAAGAGAACAACCATTAATTTTAAGAGGCCTTACTGATTTTTCAAGACACTTGGGAGTGGCCCCAGCTATAGCAGCTAGCATGGCAGCAGAATGTTTAGGACTAGAGGGGCTGCTTGACTCTTTCACTGAGCGGCATACTTTTGCAGAATGCCCTTGCTTTTTACACTTCAAACACACTGCATCTCTAGCAGGACACTGGCTTCGCGGATGCCGGCTGTAGCCACAAAAGAAACACCGAGCACTAGAAGTAGCAGCAGAAACCGAGTCAGTTTTACTTTCAGCACTGCACAATTCCTCAACCTGACTCACTGATGGCACTGCGGCATTAGTAATTGATTCAGCGGTAACATAAGAGTCAGAATGCTTCTGGGCCATTTCCAGGGTGCGGGCTAGTTCATAGGCAACGTTTAAGTTTAGTGTAACATTTTCCAAAAGCCGCTGACGTATTGCACCAGAGGCCAGCCCGTTTATGAAAGCATCCCGAACATAGTTGTTACACGCTTCCTCCGCAGTCACCGTTTTAAACTGACAGTCTTTAGCAACAAGTTTCAGTGCCTGGAGGAACTGGTCTAGAGACTCACCTGAACTTTGTCTGCGAGTAGCAAGCAGATGCCTGGCAAATATTTCATTTTTAGGTTTCACATACAGAGATGTCAGGACATCCACAGTCTTCTCATAAGTCTCACAGTCTGAAATATAGTCATACACACGAGGAGCCACATATTTCGTGAGAAGAACCAGTTTCTCAACTGTAGGGGTAGTCTTCTCCACAGCCAGGGCGAAGTTCGTAAACGTCTTCAGCCAGTGGGTCCACCCCTTAGCCGCACTGGCAGAGTCTGGAACCACATCGAACCGTTCCGGGCGTAAGAGTCACTCCATGATGATTATTATTGTGTGAGTAATAAATTGAAGTAAAGTAAGGAAGACTGCTGAACTATGGTTATATTACTCACACAATAGAACTGCAGTAATACACACTGTAACAAACAAAAACACACATAGCTAGACACAAACAACAAGCACAATAGTGGATAACTAACATAACAACTAAACACTTGACAAACACAACTAAGCACAATGATCACAACTAAGAAGCTTAACCAAACTTCTTATAGGTCAATAAGACAAACATCTAAACATACACTAAACAAAACAAATACATATAAGAAAAGAGGTAAGCAAACTACCAGGTTGTGTGGAGTTCACAGCTGTACTGAGCTATATATATATATATATATATATTATATATATATATATATATATATATATATATATATATATATATATATATATATATATATATATATATATATATATATATATATATATATATATATATATATATATATATATATATATATATATATATATAAACTAGTAAGAAGGGAAAGTGAGGACAGAAGG
>JAXIVD010011977.1:0-2500 GCA_036785275.1 Cancer borealis
CTTACTTCTTCCTCTATCTTGCTTCATGCTTTTCATTTCCTTGCAACAACAACATGAAAGTTAACAAAGGAGGCATATAAGCAACAAAGAAATTAAGTCAAACAGGCAAAAATAGAGAGAGGGAGAGAGAGAGAAAGAGATAGAGATAAATAAAATAAAAAATGCGAAAGAAAAAAATATAAACGTTAATACGAATAAACGTAACACATAACGAAGTACGAACAAGCACAAAATTACTGCTTAGCTCCATCTGTAAGTTCTGGATTGTGAGAAAAGGGGAAAAAATATAAATAAAAGGTAAAGAGAAACATTTTAGAGCATATCGCAAGCCTGGTGAAGCGTGGAGGCTACGAGGGTAAGGTTGGCGTGGCGTGGCGTGGCTTGTCTTGGCTTGGCTTGGCTTGGCGTGGCGTGGTGTTGTGTAAGAGACTGGAGAAAGAAATATGAACAGATTTTTGAATACCAAGAGGAAAATATCCGCATCCTGGTTTTCGTTCTTACGCTTCCTCATCGTTTCTCATCCCGTTAAGAGAATAGAGAAAATTGAGAGAGAGAGAGAGAGAGAGAGAGAGAGAGAGAGAGAGAGAGAGAGAGAGAGAGAGAGAGAGAGAGAGAGAGAGAGAGAGAGAGGGAGAGAGAGAGAGAAGAATGCGAGGATCGATTTCTATAACGTTTATGCTATATTTAGGTCAGTGTTGAAAGGGAGAGGAAGTGATGAAGGTGAGGAATGGGATGTGTGTTGTGTTGTCTTGTGGGTGATCAGTTGACGTGTTGCTGAAGAAGGTGTTGTTTTTAGTGTTGTTTTTTGTTATTGATGCCCCTGCCATTTGAAGAGAGAGATGATGCTGCTGGCCCTAATGAGATGCCTCTATCTTCCTTTGTTACCCTGTATCTTCTTCCGTCATCTTCATCTCTTTTTTTTCTTCCTCTCTCTCTCTCTCTCTCTCTCTCTCTCTCTCTCTCTCTCTCTCTCTCTCTCTCTCTCTCTCTCTCTCTCTCTCTCTCTCTCTCTCTCTCTCTCTCTCTCTCTCTCTCTCTCTCTCTCTCTCTCTCTCTCTCTCTCTCTTCAATCTCTATCCATGTCATTCTTTTATTTTTTCTCTCTACTTGTACTGTCTCGCCATGGCAGCCTTTGTCTTCCTCCTGATCTCTTCCCACCTGTTGGTTTGCCTTCTTCTCCTTCCCCCCATCGCCCCCCAACTCCCCCCAACTCCCCCCCACCGCCCCCCACCGTGTTGTCTTGATACCTGGTCCCCGAGGTGATCACAACCTGAATGTATCATCGGCTGCATAATATTTGCCGCTACAAACTCACAAGCTACGACACCAAGAAAATAATGTTACTAATATAGTCTGTTGTGGCTTCGCTCTCTATAAATATTGTTGAGATTTGAAAGTTATAATGTTAGGTAGACTGAAGATTTAATTTAATAACAGTATTAAATTGTTTCTTAGTATGTTCTCTCTTTAGTTTTGTCTCAATAAAAAAATAAAAAAATATATATATACAGTAATATTCTGCTTCGCATCTATGACGTAAGCGGAGCAACACAACACCTTCACACCAATTAGATTAACGTGTAAACAGGTGCACAAAAACAATCTAAGGAAAACCAGATCCAGATTTACCTGCAGAGGCCATCATATTTCCTAACAAACTTCAATCCAAACACGTATATCCGCTCTCCTTGTGCTATCTAACTCTCATTAACCTTACATGTAATTCTTATCTCATTTCTGAACTGGCTGACGTTAATTTTTGGGTGAAAGCAAAACTCTGTTCATATCCTAGGAATCTTAGCTTTGCAATCCCATTAGAAGGACTGACTAACGTGCACGGAGGAAACCTGGCAACAACTGGGCTGAGTTATCGGGTGTCTGTTCGATTATGCAAGCCCGTGGACTTCTTGTTTCGCTGGAGGGGAGTTTGAGGTGGACGGACGAGAGCAGGTCCTGAGGGGGGAGGAATGGAGGTGTTAGCTGGGCGGCAACAACTGTAGGTGAAGGGGAAAGGACACGTGATAATAGTGTGAATGGCGAATGGTCATCAATCAGGCTCGTATTTTGAGGTAGCAGTGGTGTGGTGAGGTTAGAGTTCTCATTTATCTACCCTTCTGTCAGCCTCACCTCATCTCCCCAATGCAGGTGTTAGGGTAATAGGCAGAATACAACTGTCTCCTGGTCGTGTAATTTCTAGTTAGTTTAGTGGTGGCTGTAGTAGTTAGTTATAAGTAGTTTCTTCATAATTTATTTACCGGTTGCTTTTTGGAATTAATGGAAAGAAAGTTGAAAGGAACGTCTCTAAGTGATTGGATGAAAGGGAATGAAGTCTCGAGACCAACACATGAAGACCCTCAGCTTTGTACTGCCTCCCACTAGTGCTCAGGAAACAAAACTTCCTCCTCCTCCTCCTCCCCTCCCCTCTCCTCCTCCTCCTCCTCCTCCTCCTCCTCCTCCTCTCTTCCTCCTCCCTCCTCCTCCTCCTCCTCCTCCTCCTCCT
>JAXIVD010011978.1:0-2500 GCA_036785275.1 Cancer borealis
GCTAATTGTGGCCCCAGAGCCGGGCCAATGTGTGGGAGCAGCTCTCGGCGCGGCGCGCCGATCAGTGTAGATAGAGAAGAGAAGAGAGAGAGAAGAGAGAGAGAGAGGAGAGAGAGAGAGAGAGAGCAGAGGAAGAGAGAGAGAGAGAGAGAGAGGAGAGATGAGAGAGAGAGATGAGAGAGAAGAGAGAGAGAGTCTGACACCTTGCTCTAATAAGGTTGTCCATTCCTAAATGCAGTGATCTTTAACGCTCTTAAATTAGACTATTGTGTACAGCTTATGTGAATGGAGTAGAAGGGAAGACAGGGAGAGGGAGGGGAGAGAAGGGAAACTAGGAAAATATGGAATAAAAGGAAATGGGAGATCGTGGAAAGGATGGAAAGAAGGAAGAAAGAAAATGCAGTAATTGAGGAAGATATGGAATAACAGGAGAAGGAAGAGGAGGAGAAGGAAGAGGAGGAGGAGGAGGCAAAAGACTACACAAAGTAAATAAAAAAAGAATAGGGAAGACGATGCTGATAACAGGGAAAGAAAAAAAAAAAAGAAAAACAGAAGAGAAAATAATAATAATAATAAAATAATAATGACGATGATGACGATGACGATGATAACAGCAAAACAACGATGACGGCAATGATAGTGTCAGTGGCGGCAGCTCCCCCCTTTCCCCTCCCCATCCCCTCGACCTCCCATCACCACCGCCGCCTCGCCTATTACTTCTAAATTAGAGTTAATTGCCTATTATGGAGTGTGTGTCCCCAAGGCAAACATTGGTCCTTCCCCTTCCCTTCCTCTCCCCTTCCCCCTCCCCTTCCCATCCCCCCTTCCCTTCCCCTTTCCTTTTTACTCTACAACTCTCCCTTCTCCTCCCTTGTTCCCTTTTTATCTCCAACTCCCCCTCTTCTCTCTCCTCCTCCCACCCTTCCCCTCCTGGTTGGGTAGTAAAGGGGAGGATGAGGGAAAGGGGAGGGTGAGGGGAAAGGGTGACTCTGTGATCGGCCGCCACCATCACGCTATCGGGGAATCTTAAGGGGACAGACAGGCTACCCGGGTGGTCGCCAGGCGTTAAGGGAAGGGGAAGGGGAGGGGAGTGATGTGAGGGGAAGGGAGGGGAGGGGAGGGATGTGAGGGGATGGGAAGGAAGGGGTGTGGTGCTGGTATACAAGGGAAAGAGGTGTTAGAGAAGAGGAGGTGAGGAGTGGAGGAAAGAAGGGAGGAAAGATTGACGGGATATGAGGGAAGGGAGATAAAGAGGAAGGAGGAAGGGAGGTAGTGAGTGGGCATTGTAATAATAATAATAATAATAATAATAATAATAATAATAATAATAATAATAATAATAATAATAATAATAATGATAATGTTATTTTGCATGGGGGGCTGTGGTGTCATGGGAGGGTGTAGGAGGCTGTGGGACGGATGATGACGGTGAGGGGGAGGAGTGGGAGGCTGGGAGAGTGGGTTGGGGGGGCAGGGCGTGGGTGAGGGGGGCGTGGGTGGGGTGGGCGTGGGTGGGGGGGTGGGCGTGGGGTCCAATATTGACCACCCAACACAGGAGGGTCGCGTGGGGCACCTCTCGACAAACTGGCGAGACCCTGTGTTGTGTTGACACGACCAGCATGAAAGGCGCCGCACACACACACACACACACACACACACACACACACACACACACACACACACACACACACATTGAGAGAGGAAGAGAGAGAGAGAGGAGAGAGAGAGAGAGAGAGAGGAGAGAGAGAGAGAGAGAGAGAGAGGAGAGAGAGAGAGGAGAGAGAGAGAGAGAGAGAGAGAGAGAGAGAGAGAGAGAGAGAGAGAGAGGAGAGAGAAGAGAGAGAGAGAGAGAGAGATTATACCACGTCATATGCTCCTTCATTTTGCTTTTAATTGATTACTAAGGATCACTGAAGGAAAAAAAAAAAAAATCGTCCATCGATCTATATTATTATAAGAAACACAATTATAAGTGAAATGAAATATTCGTAATTTACAACAAAAATAAATATGTAAGAAGGAAAAAAAACAAACAAAAAAACAGAAAAGAAAAAAAAGAAGGAAGGAAGGAAGGAAGGAGGTGACATGACAAAAACGACGAGATGAGGATGAAGAAAAAAATGAATAAAAAAATAAATAAAGAGGAAAGTACGAGAGTGAGTGAAGGAAGAAAAAAAAGTGGAAAGAAAAGGAAAGGAGGAAGAAAAATAGTGTATAATAGAGAAGATAGAATACTAGAGAATATAAGAATGAAGGAAGGAAGGAAGGAAGGAAGGAAGAAGGAAGAGGAAGAAGAGGAGAGTAATGCTTAGGAGGAGGAGTATGAGGAATGAGACACAGGGGACAGAGGTGATGGGAGGTAGTACAAGGCTATCCTCCCTCCTCCCCCATCTTTCCTCCCCACATGGTCTGAGCACACTATCTCTCTCCTCTCTCTCTCTCTCTCTCTCTCTCTCTCTCTCTCTCTCTCTCCTCTCTCTCTCTCTCTCTCTCTCTCTCT
>JAXIVD010011979.1:0-7500 GCA_036785275.1 Cancer borealis
ATTATAATAACATCATAGGAGACAAATTGGATTTTGCAGAATACGTAAGACTTAGACTTGAGGAATCACTTCTGTTGGTGATGCTGCAGATGATTAGCCAGCATCACATTATTTGCCATTATTTCTACATCCTATGAATTGTAGTGTAGCGTAAAAGGATTGGTTTACTTTTAAAGAAATGTTTCATGTCCTGACAAGTCACAGGTTTTTTGGGTTTTTTAACAGTATCGGAACTTATATGTATCAGTCAGAGGATTTCGGAAATAGTTTTTTCAATATTATACTTGCATTATATTGAGATGATTTACAGTAGTTTGTTAGTTTTGCATATGAATAAATACTTTAGAACCCATACAATTGAATGTTTTCTGTCGAAACAAGTGAAGAAAACGATGTGTTAAGGGCAGTTGCTGTATTTTTTCCCTTTGCTTCTATCCTTGAGTCTCTCTCTCTCTCTCTCTCTCTCTCTCTCTCTCTCTCTCTCTCTCTCTCTCTCTCTCTCTCTCTCTCTCTCTCTCTCTCTCTCTCTCTCTCTCTCTCTCTCTCTCTCTCTCTCTCTCTCTCTCTCTCTCTCTCTCTCTGTATATATATATATATATATATATATATATATATATATATATATATATATATATATATATATACATACACACATATATGTATTAGAATAGGATGTGTTTGGTACCGGCCTGGTACCCACGTGACCTGGAAGAGTAGAGGTAGCGTGGATGATACTGGAGGTCTTGTTTGAAACACTCACGGCTTGATATAGATGATATATTGAACAACACACTTGATGTAGATACAGAAATATACAGTGACTATGACCTTAGCCTGCCTTGAGAGAGATGACGACTTGTTGATGATGGTAGTGAGCTGAGAGATGATGAGCTACTTGACAGAGTGGAGGCCGGAATGAGAATCTGACCTGTCGATGTGAAGGTAGCGAGTGAAGTGATATGCAGGCGGGAGTTTGCGGGCTCAGCCGCGGTCAGGAAGGGTCGACTCCAGGTGGACTACGCGCCTATGATTGTTCGGGACTGACCCCGGGGAGCAGCGTCACAGGAACAAGCTTTCTGATAGGAAGCGGCACGAGATCCTTTATCTGACGCCTTGACTGGCATGTGAATTCTAGGGGGGAATGGAAAATTCCCTTACCCTCTTACACACTCATCTCTCTCTCTCTCGGCTAGAAACAATGAATAACTTATAACTAGTTAACAATGATTTACAGATATGATACAAATACTTCCCCCTTGGAAGCATACGTCCTCGTATGTCGAGCTAAGAATACAATCAGAGAGGGGGACGATGAAATACATTGAATACAATACAGAATACGCAATACGAATACACAATACGACTAAGACATAATACATGATAAAAAAAAACAGAAGACATGAACAAGATCAGGATGTAACCTGTACATAGATACATTTATATACATAATTTATACAGGAGTTGGACAGGAATGAAAGGAAAGATGAAAGAAATGGCTAGTAGACTGGACGAGACCGGAGCTGATATTTAGGTGAGGATGAGATGGGGGATGAAGGTGGCTGACTTTCAACAATGTCAGGAGCATTTTCTGGTAGTGGAGAGGTAGATTCGAAATCGAAACCACGATCAACCCTTTTGAGATGGTCTCTATGGACAAAGTTTTCACCGCCTGAACTTAGGTTTCTGAGTGAACTTGTGACCGGCCATCTTTTCGATTACACGGTGAGGTCCGTTGAATCGGGGATCGAGTTTAGAGTGGCGGTCTTGGACTTTGGTGAACACGATGTCACAAATCTCAATGTCGTGCGGTTTAGCGCGCTGATGCTGTTTATGCAGCATAGATTCCTGAGAGTCGGTAAGTCTGTCACGGACGGACATATGAATGCGCTGGAAAGCTGAAACGCGATTCTGAACATAATCGTTAATGTTGTATAGAGGACGAGGGTCAGAGGAGAGAAACTCATATGGGAGTCTTTTGTCAGAGCCATATAAAATGAAATGTGGAGACTCGTTGATCGATGAGTGAATCGCAGCGTTAAGAGAGCATGCGACTAGGGGAATGTGATTATCCCATGAAGAGCTTGAATTAGCAATGAAGCGTAAGATGTCGAGAATTCGACGGTTTGCTCTCGACTTTTTCGTTCGCTTGAGGGGAATATGGAACAATGTTGCACTTTTTAATTTGAAATGACTCGCAAATAGCTTTGAGGATGGCATTGTTGAATTCGGTGCCATTATCTGATAGAAGTACTTTAGGAGATGCATACCGGCATATGACTTCATCTATCAGTGCTCGTGCAACTGAACGTGCATGCACGATTTGTCTTTGAGAGGAACCAAGATGCTGAAGCGTGAAAAACTATCGATACAGACGAGCAAATAGTGAAAACCGTTCTCCGTCAAAGGGAGTTTCAAAATATCGACTGACAGACTGTCCCAAGGAGCATGAGGGATAGGATGTGGGAGGTTCGGAGACTCATGATGGAGAGAGGGACGATGCTCAGCGCATGAAGCGCATAAGAGACAATGACGGGTGATGTCTTTCCTCATGGAAGGCCAGAAATATGATCTTTGAGCCTGTTTGAATGCTCTATCTTTGCCTGGATGACCGGCAAGAGGGTAGTCATGAACGTGATACAAGATAATAGGGACAAGAGCTTCTGGAATGACAAGCTGAGCTGCATGATGTAATGAATCGTCCTCAGAAATGACAGAACTAGATTTATAGAGGACATCGTTTCGAAGCAAAAAGGAATCTGGGGAGAATGGCAAGCTTGGAAGGTTACTGGCATCACCTGATTCAAGATAATAAATGAGACGTTTGCAGAATTGATCAGAATTTTGAAGGGATTTGACTTCCTTAAGAGTGGGGAGTGACTGTGAGGTTGTGAGCAGACTGACAGGAGCGACATGACGGGACAGAGCGTCAGCGACAGAATTAGCTTTACCTGGGATGTACGCAAATGAAGGATTGTACTCTTGAACAGTGAGTTGCCAACGGGCAAATTTTCCGGTTAAACTGGTTCCTTTGAATAATTCTGTGACAGCAAAATGATCGGTTAGAACGTGGATCTTATATCCGAGTATGATGTCTCTGAAGTGACGAAGAGACCAAACGACTGCGAGAGCTTCGCGGTGAGTGACACTGTAGTTGCGCTCAGCAGTATTGAGCAGACGACTGGCAAAGGCAACTGCGCGTGATTTACCATTTTCATCTCGTTGCATGAGGACAGAACCGATACCGATGTTTGATGCGTCAGTGCAAAGAATAAACTCCTTATTGAAATTAGGAAATGCAAGGACAGGAGCGTTGCATAAGGCTTGCTTGAGGGTAGCGAATTCTTTCTCGCACTCGTCTGTCCATGCGAATGTTACATTCTTTTTAAACAATGATGTGAGAGGTTGAGCGATTTTACTGAAATCTTTGATAAATTGCCGATAAAATCCTGCAAGGCCAATGAAACTATGAACGTCATCAGCAGAACTAGGAGTAGGAAACTGTGATATCGCATGAATTTTATCGTCAAGAGTGTGGATGCCATCTTTGTCAACTTTGTGGCCTAAGAATTTGATTTCACGTTTGAGGAACTGACATTTACTGAGTTTAAGAGTTAACCCAGCCTTTGCAGAACGTCTGAGATGGTTTCGAGGTGTTCGGGAAGGTCCTTTGATGCGACTATCACATCGTCTAAGTAACAAAACACCGAAGAGCCTAAGAGGCCAGAGAGAACAGTTCATGAGACGCATGAAAGTTAAGGAACTATTACGTAAACCCATGACCATACGTTTGAAAGCGTACTGGCCAGATGATGTGGTGAAAGCAGTGTAGTGCCGTGAACTTTCTTCGAGCTCGACCTGGAAGAAACCAGACTGAAGGTCGAGCGTGGAAAATACACTATTTGAATCACCTATTGACTGGAGAAGATCAGACAAGATTGGCATAGGGAATCGATCAGATATCGTCGCGGCGTTTAAACCACGGAAATCGACGACTATTCTCCACTCACCATTGGACTTAGGAACTAAAAACAGCGGGGCATTGAATGGTGATGCCGCTGGCTCTATGATATCTTCGTCCAGCATGCTTCTGACAGCGTCGTCCATTAACGTCCTGCGGCTGTGTGGGATGCGATAAGCCGGGACGTAGATGGGTGTCGAGCCTGGGGTGAGGTGGATGGAATGACTAACAGCATCGGTCTTGCCCAGAGGTTCACCCGGAAGAGAGACACATGATCTGAAAGTTGATAAGAGGGCAAGTAAATCTGCTTTTGTTTCAGGAAAATCAACATCACCAATATGCTGGTCAAGAAGAGGAGGAGGCTGTAATGGAGAATCTGAGGCAGTTGGTGAAGACATGGATGTGTGACAAGGAGATGAGGTGACAGGGGTGACAGGGGCAGGATAAGGGAGAACTTCGCCTAAAGTCACGCCAGATTGAAGGGATATAGGGTGATTCGTGAGATTCTGAATGGCAATACAGCAAGAACTATCCTTGTCTAGGGTTGAAAGAACTGATTCGAGAGCGACACCATTCACTCTGGCAGAGTCGGGCAAACATAAGATGTCTGTCCCGGGGGGCACACCTTTGACGACGACGCGCACCAAACAGAGGTGGGTCTGTGTGACTACCACAGAGGAGGTCAACACAGCTTTCCTGAGTCTGGTGTTCGAGAGGACGTCAGAGAGTGTTGTAGGAGAAGAGGGATTGTCGGTGTCGCTGTGCAGCGCTTCGCTAGGCGAGTCGACTGGCGTAGATGATAAGACAGGATCATGGATTACTGAGGGTGTCTCGAGCGATGAGGGAGGGACATGAGATGAGTCCTGAGAAGGCGTGTGCATGACAACGTAGACATCAGATGGTGGCGGTGACTCAGGGAAGGGTGAGGCAGAGATGAAGGTGCCATTCTGGGCGATTTGATGAATAGAAGGGAAAAGTGAGATGTTGAAGTGAGACATTGTATGGTATCCTATCAATATTTCAGCTGCAAAACATACATCATCCATGACATAGAAAAAATCTGAGATAGAAGGTTCAAGTGGAGACAAACAGACACTGAGGAGAACCTTTCTATGAGGTATGACAACGTTTCCAGAGATACCACTAACAGTGATGTCTGGTGGATAACTCTGAAACTTGTGCCTTGAGGCGGCAGAGAGTTTTTCAAAAACATGAGTTTTAATGATGTTGACTGAGGCACCAGAATCGAAAAATGCACGGCATTTGTGAGAGGCTGATTTGGCGTCAGCAGTCAGACCTTGGAAAAATCCGGAGGATTTAACAGGGACACATGGGAGAGGCACTGTCTGTGCATCCGCGAAAACAACACGTTTATGAGATGACTTACTACCTGCGGTCTTTAGAATGGACTTGAGTGTTACCGAGGAGGTGCGAGGCTCTGGCGCGAATCGCTTCCCGAAGATTGAAAAGACTGCATTTGTTGCTGGAAAAGGCGACATTCCTCAAGTGAGTGACCGCGTTTATTATGAAGGAGCAGAAGGCATTACTGTTGAATTTATGATAACCTCTTTCGTCAAGCATTACTCGACAGTCCGCTGAGACGTGACCTTTGAGTCCACATCGGTAACATGTTACCTTTCTCGAGTCACGGGAGGATGAACGGTGACGAGAATGAGAGCGTTGATCAGAACGTGACAAATGAGTGTTTGACGGTGGAGATGGGCTCTGAGGGGAGGAGCTTCGGTACTGAGAAAATGGGGCCTTGATTAATGAATGCGGGGACTGAACTAAACTTACTGGCTGAGGAACAGGTGGCGATTTCTCTGATATTTTCTTGCACAGATCATACAAGAAATCTTCCTTACTGAATTTAATGTCGCTTGCAACGGTGAAGGTTGGTGAATCGAGCTGAACAAGGAACAGGAAATACGACATAAGGCGTTTGAAATCAGTAGAAGATATTTTATTGTTTGCGTCAATCCACTGAGAGGATTTCATTTGCTCTGTTAACTCAGCACTGAGAGAGGATGCAATATTCTCTGCCTTATACACATCATGAGTAGAACGAGCAATATTAGTGAGAGTTTGAGCAATTTTGAGGAAGGAATGAGTTGCACCTAATTTTGAGTGACCAGAGAAATGAGAGATTAATGCTGTGGTGAGTTCATCGTATGTAGAAAAACAGGAATTTATCGGTTTTTATGAGTTTTCCCGCAAGACTAAATGGGTTATGACAAATTCGTGATTTTAAAATGGCTAATTTTTCCACATCAGAATGAGCTGAGCGACGTGTACATTCATCATTTACACGCCGGACAAAGGCTTGGACTGATTCAGAGTTAGTACCAGAAAAAGGAGGAATTGAGACATTATCAGATATGAGAGTAACCTGAGGTGTGGGTGTGTGAGGTGACTGGTCGTTAGACATCGTGAGGGAAATTGTGCTCACGTTGAGGAAACACATAAGAAAACAGAGAAACACTGAGTGTACACAAAAAATGTAGAATAACTGGCACAATAAAGAGAAAAAATATATTATAATGAGAACTAGGGTACTTAACTAAGTAGTCGGCAGAGGACCAAGGAGGTGGAACACGTGGGCGCTGACTGGTGATGGGCGTCTTCTGGGCTGCGACACGTGGTGAAGAGCGATGGGCGTCTTGAGGGCGACGACGTGAGTGAGGGCATAGAGCACTTGTTTGAGGGGCCACGTGGTGATGGGTGATGACCGTCTTGAAGGGACACGTGGTGAAGGGCGATGGGCGTCTTGAGGGCGCCACGTGGTGATGCGTGGGCAGCGATGATGGCGCGCCGCGAACAAAATGGAGGTAGGAGGTGATGGGCATCTTGAACAGCAGGGCGAGGAGGCTTGTACTCACTCGGAACAGATGCTACTGCAGAAGGGCGACGAAGGAAGCGACTGCAGGGCGTAGAGGAGAACACGAGGTGAGCGAGGCAAGGGCGTGTGTGTAGAGTCACTTACTGGCAGAACGATGCACGTGGTGAGGGCAGAGGCATGATGACGGAGGAGGCTGAATCTTGATAATTCGTCGCTTGGAAGGACGAATACCACTGTTGCACACCAATTGTATTAGAATAGGATGTGTTTGGTACCGGCCTGGTACCCACGTGACTTGGAAGAGTAGAGGTAGCGTGGATGATACTGGAGGTCTTGTTTGAAACACTCACGGCTTGATATAGATGATATATTGAACAACACACTTGATGTAGATACAGAAATATACAGTGACTATGACCTTAGCCTGCCTTGAGAGAGATGACGACTTGTTGATGGTGGTAGCGAGCTGAGAGATGATGAGCTACTTGACAGAGTGGAGGCCGGAATGAGAATCCGACCTGTCGATGTGAAGGTAGCGAGTGAAATGATATGCAGGCGGGAGTTTGCGGGCTCAGCCGCGGTCAGGAAGGGTCGACTCCAGGTGGACTACGCGCCTATGATTGGTCGGGACTGACCCCGGGGAGCAGCGTCACGGGAACAAGCTTTCTGATTGAAAGCGGCACGAGATCCTTTATCTGACGCC
>JAXIVD010011980.1:0-10224 GCA_036785275.1 Cancer borealis
GAAGATATAAAGAGGACAGTAAAAATAAGAGTGAGAGGTATGGAGGAAGATGAAGGAAGGACATAGGAGAAGTAGGGAGAGAGGGAAGGAGGGGAGCCAGAGGTGGAGGAAGGGGAGGAAAGAAAAAGAATGAGAGAGAGAGAGAGATTGGATAAAACATGACATAAAACAGAAGGTAATACTCAGTGCGGGAGAATAGACACAGAGACAGGACACGCTAAGGCCTGAGAGGTAAGCTGACTGGAAACGGCAGAGAGAAAGAGAGAAAGAGAGAGAGAGAAAGAAAAAAAAGAAGAAATAAATATATATGCAATTCCTTTAATATGAAATGAGGCGCACTAAGGCGAAAGGAACCAAGTTTAGAGGAGGTGGAGGGGAGAGGGAGATGAGGGTATGTCTTTTGAGGGCCAAAACCACCTTCCTCATAAAAATATAATGATGCTGGGCCTTCAGAATTTCGCCTTTTATATCAACGAACTTAACCCGCTCTTGAGGCATGCAATATTTTGACGGTGGAGAGAAGTTGGAGGAAAGTGGAGGCAGGTGGAGAACGAGAGGAAGGAAGTGGAGGAAGTGGAGGAGGAAGGAGTGGTGAATTTAGAGGAAGAAATGAAAAAAAAAAGAGAGGAGAGGAGAGAAACCTTGAAACTCAGTTATATTCAATCTAAATGATGAAGTGTAATCATTGAAAGTTTTGGTCCCAGTGTTGACTTGCATTTCCAGCTGTGAAGGGAATGAGATGCAAATCCTGGAAATGTATCGATGCCTTTTGCTCCTTCCACACACACACAGGCACACACCTACACAGAATCCCACACACACACACACACACACAGAAGCACACACGCACACTTAACCACACAGCCAAATCAAGTTCTCTCAATAGGAAACAATTCACTTGGGAAGAAATGAATCAGTGAATGAAATGAAACACAAGTTCGCTAGCAGGAAGGAATCTCACTGCTTTGGGGACTCACTCGGCCACAACGACACACAAAAAGAACTTTAATTAAGCCAAACGATTCGGTCCAAACCCACATGCAAGGCGGAGAAAGTGGAAACCAAGGGAAAAAAAGGAAAAAAGACCCAAACAAAACACACTCTGGGTTCTTTTTTTTCCCTTTCACTTATGCTATAGAATGAAATAATAAAGGACGGAAAATAAAAGGTTACTACATTTGCATATTAATTTCCACTTGTCTTAATTAAATGGGATTATATTATATATTTTTTTTTATGGAACGTGACAAACAACGACTTACTTTTGAGCGAGATAACGACCTGAGAAAAAAAGAAAAAAAAAAAGACTCATATTAAAAAAAAAAAAAAAAAGAGATCAAAAGAATGAAAAAAAGGAAAAAAAAGAGAATAACGAAAAGAAAAAAAAAGAGTAAAGAAGGAAAGGCAAGACGGTAAGAATGAAGAAAGAAGTAGGAATCAAAGTATGACGTGAATGGAAAGAGAGAAAGAAGAAAGAAAAAAAAGAAAGCACAAAAGAAAGAAAAGAAAGAAAGAAAGAAAGAATAGTGAGGCTGGAAGAGAGGCAAATGGGCAATAGAGAAGAAATTTAAAGAAAGATGTCCCGAAGAAGAGAAAGAAAGAAAGAGAGAGAGAGAGAGAGAGAGAGAGAGAGAGAGAGAGAGAGAGAGAGAGAGAGAGAGAGAGAGAGAGAGAGAGAGAGAGAGAGAGAGAGAGAGAGAGAGAACTTCAAGGTAACCAAGGTAATTATGACCACAGTGCAAGGATCGTGGTGGAGTAGGAAGATGAGGAGGAGGAGGAGGTGGTCGTGGTATTAGTGGTGGAGGAGGAGGAGAATGAGGAGGAGGAGGAGGAGGAGGAGGAGGAGGAGGAGGAGGAGGAGGAGGAGGAGGAGGAGGAGGGGGAGGGGGAGGAGGGGGAGGAGGAGGAGGAGGAGGAGGAGGAGGAGGAGGAGGAGGAGGAGGAGGAGGAGGGGAGGAGGAGGAGGAGGAGAAGGAGGAGGAGGAAGAGGAGGAGGAGGAAGAGGAAGAGAGGAACGAAGAAGACAAAGGAGAATAAGAGAGAGCGAGGAGGAGGAGGAAGAGGAAGAGGAAGAGGAAGAGGAAGAGGATGAGGAGGACGAGGATGAGGAGGACGAGGACGAGGACGTGAAGGCAATAGGAAACGGAGGAAGAGAGAGTCAAGGAAGGGAAAAAAAATTACGAAGGAGGGGGATAGGAAAGGAAAAATATATGATAGGGGATACAAAAAGGGGGAGGAGAGGGGGGAGGGATGAAGAGAGGAAGGAAAGCGGAAGGAAGGGGAAAAAAAACGAGAATTATGAGGCGGAAAAAAAATTGTTGAGAAAGGAAAATTGAATAAGGAAAAAAATTGAATAAGGAAAAAATTGAATAGGGAAAAATGTGTCAGTATTTTTTTTATGATATAGTTGTTTCCGGTTACAAATCTGATCATTATATTTAAAAGGACAACATTTATATTTTTTTTTCTTAAAAGAGAGACAAGAGAGAGAGAGAGAGAGAGAGAGAGAGAGAGAGAGAGGAGAGAGAGAGAGAGAGAGAGAGAGAGAGAGAGAGAGAGAGAGAGAGAGAGAGAGAGAGAGAGAGAGAGAGAGAAATAATATTAATAATCATAATAGTAATAGTAATAATAATAATAATAATAATAATAATAATAGTAATAATAATAATAATAATAATAACAATAATGATATATAATAAATAAAACAATACAACAACAACCACAATAACAAAATAAACAATCTGGCCCTAAATTACGACCATTCCTTCCCCTAAAGAAGAACAAAAAACACACTAATATATCTACCAACCTGTTTCTTTCTTTCTCTCTTTCTTTCCCTTTTTTTTTTTTACTTTTTTGATCTTGCTCTCACGTACACTTTTTTTTTTAATCTTAGATCCTCTTTCCGTATATGAAGAATTTAGTGGAGTGAAAAATGTGCGTTTCCTCAAGAGTAATGGCTTTTCTAATTAAATACTGCAATAACCTACTTTTTTCCACTCTTTTTTATATTCTCTTGCTGGTTCCTCAAAATGGCAGCAGAGGAAGATGGATGTGCAGGGCAGTTGTGGTAATAAATGTTAAAGGGAGGCTTATCAAGGCTTATTTTGGTGGTGGTGTGGTGTTGTGGTGATGTGGTGTTTGGTGTGTGGTGTGGTGGTGTGGTGGTGGTGTGGTGGTGGTGTAGTGGTGGTGATTCACACTCTATAAATCAGTCAAGTTTATTTTTATCCTCCTCACAAAATATCAAATGGTTTGTTATCAATTCATATCATAGCTTTTAATAATGATTTTTGCAGACCATTTACATTACCTTAAAACCCCAAATCAGGTAATCAATCTAATCGTCTGTTTCACCTATTCCCACATGTAATAATACCTCCCCTAACCCCCTCACCTTCCCTTACCTTGATGTTATTAAATATTCATGCATCAGTAGGTCCACTTTTTCTCTCCATATCAAAAATTTAACCCTCTTCTTCCCTCCTCTACACTCAGACAGACAGACAAACACGCACACACACTTCCTTTCTTTCCTCTCGTGCACTCCGACCTCTAAAAAATTATCTCTCATCCTCGCTCTTTCTTTCTCCTCTTTATCGCTGCTCCTCATCCCCGGCCACTCCTTCAATCCGCACTCACTAAGCACCTCATTACTCCTGAGTCTCCCCCACAAAGGCGCCTCGCATGCAGCTCTCCACTAACTCATTCCCACTGCGATTACTACACTCTTCTCCCTCCCTGACCCTGGCGCAACTTTCGACTTTTTCAAACTTTTCCACAATTTTACCCAACGTTCATCTCTCCACCGTGTTCTCTCGTCCATTCTCGTGTGTTGGAATGAGAAGCAAGTGTCCTGGCAGGTTTCACTCACTCTCTCTCACTTACTCTTTTATTCTCTCTCTCTCTCTCTCTCTCTCTCTCTCTCTCTCTCTCTCTGCCTCCCCTCTCTCTCCCTCTCTCCCTCCGTGACCTCTCCAGCCTACCTCTCAGTTCTCATTTGCTGTTTCCCTCACTTACTTTTTTTTTTATTTATGTTCCTCGTTTTCTTTCTCTCTATATATTTTTTCGTCTTTTAAATATTTTCCTCCGCACTTTTTTTTTTTGTTCCTATATAGTCACTAATCACCAAGCATTATAATTTTAATTCAATCACTCATTAAAACATGAACATTTACAAACACTGATTGTCACAAAACTCACATTATAAAAACAGTCCCCCCTCCTCTAAAAAAAATAAATAAATAAAAAAAAAGCATTAATTCATTACAGAAAACGTATACAAATTACTACATCAATAATAGAATAAAATTTCAAAATATTAAAATTCCTCCACATTGACCAGATAAGTAAAAATAGATGAGGACAGAAAAAATATTCCAAAAAAGGTCATGATTCATACATAACTTTGTATGAAATCGCCGAGGTTCATGCCGTCAGCGTTTCCCCTTTTAAGTTCCCTGGTTTCCCATAAGGACCAAATCTGGCGTATAATCTTCGAACCGGAGGCGAAAGGCGATTACGGGCGGCAAAACGTGAGAGGTGACAGACAGAACCACTAGGGACGAGGATTTACACCGAGTAAAACCGACAATATATATAAGAAAGGAGTAAGGATGGAGGTGGAAAAGGAGGAAGGATCTTAGGAGGAAAGGGGTGTGTAGGAGAAGGAGGAGGAAAGAGTTGTAAAGGAGGAGGATGGCATGGAGAAGAAAAGGATCTTAGAGGAGGAGGAAGAGAAGAAGAAGAAAGAGAGGATGAGAGGATGGTGGAAAAAAACGGTGAGGGAATACAGAGGATTACAAAGAATCACTAAAGTACACTATAACACACACACACACACATACACACACACACACACACACACACACACACACACACACACACACACACACACACACACACACACACACACACACACACACATACACACACTAAATGTATATAGGTCAAGAGTAAAGAAATATAAGAAAAGAAACGCTGATCCTTGAGTGGCCGCACATGACACTGAACCATTCATTCATCGACAGCCTCGCGTCGCCGCCATTCTGCGACCAACATCCGGTTTACTGTGTAACACGGCATCACGTTTTCTTTGCGGCCATTGGTGTTCTTCTAGGTATTCAAGGAAGCAATCCTCAGGTACTGCCAGGCGCCTCCTGCTGGGGCAAGACCTGCTCCACATACCCGTCCACTCACTGGGAGTTACAGGTACGTCTGGGACAGAACCTGCTCCACATACCCGTCCACTCACTGGGAGTTACAGGTACGTCTGGGGCAGGATCTGCTCCATATACCCGTTACTCTACCTGGGAGTTACAGGTACGTCTGGGGCAGGATCTGTTCCACATACCCGTCCACTCACTGGGAGTTACAGGTACGTCTGGGGCAAGACCTGCTCCACATACCCGTCCACTCACTGGGAGTTACAGGTACGTCAGGGGCAGGATCTGCTCCACATACCCGTCCACTCACTGGGAGTTACAGGTACGTCAGGGACAGAACCTGCTCCACATACCCGTCCACTCACTGAGAGTGACAGACAGCTGGGGGCGCTCATTCCCTCATGGGTTGCTTCCTCCTGGGATAGGACTTGCACCACATACCCGTCCACTCTCACTGGGAGTGACAGACACCTGGAGGCACCCCTCCCCCTCAGGGGTGCCTCCTGTTGGGTCAGGACCTGCACCACATCTCCTTCCTCTCCCTCATTGGAAGTGATGCATAGCTGGGGGCATCCGTCCCCCTATTGGGATGCCCCCTGCAGGGTGAGGTCCTGAACCTCGTTTCCGTCAACTCTCACTGGGAGTGACGGATACTTGCATGCACTCGTCTTGGTCCTACTGGGAAAGTTAACACACACGTCCGCCCTGCTATTGAAAATGATGCCGCCCATCACAGTAAACCATTCATTAGTCGACAGCCTCGCGACGCCGCCATTCTGCGATCAATTCCCGGATTGCAGTGTAACATGGAAGCACGTTATCTCGGAGGCCTATGACGTGCCACCTCTTCTTCTTGTTCTCCCGGAAGATGTTGACGGAGTAATGACTTTCCAGGTATTCAACGAAGAAGTCATCAGACCCTGCCAGCCGATCATAGAACCTCCTGGCAATGTAGAGGCTGCGCCGGAACAGGGAAGCTGCCTCGAGGTTCTCCTCGACCTCGTCCACCCCGGTGACGGAAACCTTGTTAGACTTGTCCTGCACTTTGACGGCACTCTTCTTGGCGGCGAACTTGCGGGCCAAGTCGCGTTCCCGCCCTGCGGCCTCGGCTCTGCACCGGGCAACTCGAGACCCTCCTTCCGCTGCGGTCAAGTCCTTCTTGACGCTCTTCTTGGCGCCGGCGGCGAACTTGCGGGCCAAGTCCCGCTCCCGCCCGGCGGCCTCGGCTCGGCACCGAGCCACCCGCAGCTCACCCTCGGTGAGCTTGTTTCCCCCGTAGACGAACTTCATTCCATATGTGTTCATTTTGGTTTGAATTGTATTATAAAAAAAATCTCGTTTGAAAAGGTTTGGACACATTTGTTTCTATCTTAAAAACGGGATTGTGATGAAACTTTTGATCATGGTTCACAATTATGGTACTAAATATGTGTTTATACAATACTTTAATGTATGTGTGTGTGTGTGTGTGTGTGTGTGTGTGTGTGTGTGTGTGTGTGTGTGTGTGTGTGTGTGTGTATGTGTGTGTGTGTGTGTGTGTGTGTGTGTTACCTGGTGTGGTGGTTGTTATTTATCACACCACAGCCACCATATGTTACCACCGATACCACCATATGTTACCTTGGTGCTACCAGGTGTTACCGTGGTGATGGTAACGAGTGTTATGTGAGATAGTGTGGCCCGAGCGGTTTAGCCAAATACGTGTACTTTATACAGTTTTATTTACAGTATAAGATGATCAGCACACTGGTACATAGAATAAGTCTCACTGCTTGTATTTGTATTCTAAGCAAGCAGGATTATGCACATAGATTAAAGTATATCACAAGAGTCACTGTGGCATTATATCTCCACACTTGGGTATAAGGTGAGGTTTGTGCAATATATATATAACTTCAGCGACAGTTTGTAGGGCACTCGTAATAACACAGAAATGTCAGTAATAACGGTCAGTCCGGACCTCGGATGTACGGTGAGAGTAGAGCACTCCGAGGTCCGTGACTTGTAGGTGTAGCTGCGCGGGTAGGTCTGCGAGCCGGGCAAGCTGGGTGCAGTAAAGCAGCCAGCAGCGACGCCTGTCAAAAGCTGACATCGGCCTCCTTTCTTGCTGAGTCTGCAGCATCTCTCTGACCGGATGGCGGCCAAACACCACGAGACTGCTTCCCGAACGTTCGGCCTCCTCACGTCACATGACATTCGAGAACCTACTACATATATACCTCAACAATTATAATAACATTAATTGCATAATACATGAGATATATAGGAATAAAAATATAAGTAATACTACCTGCCTAACATGGAGTACATGTGTGTTTGTATTTGTGTGTGTGTGTGTGTGTGTGTGTGTGTGTGTGTGTGTGTGTGTGTGTGTGTGTGTGTGTGTGTGTGTGTGTGTGTGTGTAGAAATAGGAAGAAGAAAGCAAGGTGGAGAAAAGAGTTGAGGGAGGAATAATACTCAAGAATACATGGGAAAAATATATATACGAGGAAATTCTTTGGTCTATAGATATGAGGAGAAGGAAATGGCGGTGGGTTTGAATAAGAGGAGGGAAGAAGCGGAGGCGGAGGAGGAGGAGGAGGAGGAAGAGGAGGAAATGGAGGAGGAGGGACATTTGATAAAGAGGACGTGAATCGGAGTATGTGGGGATGGCATACATGAATGAGGAGAGAGAGAGAGAGAGAGAGAGAGAGAGAGAGAGAGAGAGAGAGAGAGAGAGAGAGAGAGAGAGAGAGAGAGAGAGAGAGAGAGAGAGAGAGAGAGAGAGAGAGAGAGAAAAGAGAGAGAGAGAGAGAGAGAGAGAGAGAGAGAGAGAGAGAGAGAGAGAGAGAGAGAGAGAGAGAGAGAGAGAGAGAGAGAGAGAGAGAGAGAGAGAGAGAGAGAGAGAGAGAGAGAGAGAGAGAGAGAAACAGTAAACAAAGAAAGAACGACCCACAGACAGACAAACTCACACATACACACACACACACACACACACACACACACACACACACACACACACACACACACACACACCACACACACCACACACACACACACACACACAGACAGACAGACAGAACACTGAGGGGAAACTTTTCAGCTAGAGGAAAAGGGTTTTGAACTCCATAAATAGTTCGAAAACGGTGTAGAGATGTGTTTTGAATCGCGTGGGGGTAACGGAAGACCTGACGGAGGGGAAGGCAGTGGGAGGCAGGGGGAGACACGTTACGAAAGACTCGGAACAATGCCTGGGGGTGATAGGGACTGAAAGAAAGGGACGACCAACAAGAATCACCAGTCATTTAGACAGAGTAGAATAACGGGCGATGAGAGACGAGTTTCAGAATGACAGTCAAAGATAGACACGACACTGAAAGGGTGAAACGTATCAAAAGAAAACAAATGAATGTACTGAACAAGCATGAAGAAAAGGATAGTAACAGTGTGATAACGGAGGTGTAAATCATGAAAGGTATACTATAGCAAGACATAGAAGATGAGAATAGCAGTAGAAGGAGAGAAGGGTGATGGATCATATGCAAAACAGCGGCAGCTCAATATTACCGTGAAATAAGAGTAACATGTGCAGGGAGATGAGGAAATGAATGGATCAGAGGCAGGGGTGTGGGTGGGATGACAAGGGTGGCAGGGGTGGCAGGGGTGGTAGGGTGGCAGGGTTGTAATGGCGAAGGGGAATGTTTAGTGTCAAATTCTGCGGCGGAAGAACAGCAGTGTGGAGAGTAGATGAGAATGTGAAGTAGTAAAGGCAGTGTGTGTGTGTGTGTGTGTGTGTGTGTGTGTGTGTGTGTGTGTGTGTGTGTGTGTGTGTGTGTGTGTGTGTGTGTGTGGTGTGTCTAAAAAAAGGGACTGATATATGAAGGAAAAAGCGCTAGATAAGGAAAAATGTAGAGAAAAAAAAAACATGATATTTTGAAAACGTTTTCGACGAATTGTTTGCACGAGCATATGAGAGAGATAGAGAGAGAGAGAGAGAGAGAGAGAGAGAGAGAGAGAGAGAGAGAGAGAGAGAGAGAAGAGAGAGAGAGAGAGAGAGAGAGAGAGAGAGAGAGAAAAATGGACGCTCGTAACAAGATTCTAACCAAATAATACTGCCATTTTTTCATTACATTCTCCCTTTCCCTTATCTCCCTTCCTCCCTCCCTCCCTCCCTCCCTCCCTCCCTCCCTCCCTCCATCCATCCATCCATCCATCCACCCTAACCAACCATTCTCCTCCTCTACACCATGAAAAAGTTACAAAATCAATCTCAACGCCCTCTCTCCCCTCTCATCCCACTCATTACTTATCTCCCATGCATCTATAGTCTTCCACTTATATCCCACTCAACTCCCACTCTTCTCTCTCTCTCTCTCTCTCTCTCTCTCTCTCTCTCTCTCTCTCTCTCTCTTTCTGGTAATACATGACGATAAAGGGAGATTTTTGCCCTAGTGCATACGAGGAGGAGGCGATCACGGGGACGCAAAGGGAGCTTACCTGTATAAAACACAGGATGAACGTGACAGAAGGGGGTGGGCGGCAGTGAGAGAGAGAGAGAGAGAGAGAGAGAGAGAGAGAGAGAGAGAGAGAGAGAGAGAGAGAGAGAGAGGAGAGAGAGAGAGAGAGAGAGAGAGAGAGAGAGAGAGAGAGATTGATAAATAGATAGATAGAAAAGGAAAACACACATACACATATATACAAACACATTATCAAACCAATTAACAAACCCACGAACAAACACACAAATTCAAATGAAAATCTTAAAACAAATAAGAAAAGATAAAATAAAATTAATGGAGAGCAAACAAATACAGAAAAAAGAATTAGAAACTGATGGTAACGATAATGATGATGATGATGATGATGATAAGAAAAAAAAAAAAAGAAAGAAAGAAAGAGGAAGTAAAAGCAAAATGAGAACAAAAAAGAAAATGAACAAAAGAACAAGAATAACAAGCAAGAGGAAGAATAAAAGAGGAGGCAATGGAAAAAAAATAAAACAGAAAGGCAGAAAGGTATTATAATGGCATCGCTGAATAGAATCTGAGAACTTCAAGGAAAAAAAAGAAGAGAGAGAAG
>JAXIVD010011981.1:0-10217 GCA_036785275.1 Cancer borealis
GTAAGGCATTGCTCTTGTCGACGAGGTTTATTACCGCCGAGCTGAACTTTTCTTTTCTCTTATATTGTTGGCCAAAGAGAAGGAAGAGGAAGAATAAAAGACTTGTGTGTTTTCCAGACTTACTTAACGTTTACTTACATTGTTGGCTGGGGATGAGGAGAAGGAAGAGAAGAAAAAAAGAGAAGAGGAAGGAGGAAGACGCGTTGTGCTACCTTGCTTGTTAATAACTAATGAAATCGGAGAATACCAAAGAAAAATATCTGAAATAACTTACGCAATACTGAGACTAAAGGTGACTGACCTTAAACTCAAGAGGCTGAACACACACACACAACATCACAGCACCATATTACATTTTCTTTTGTTCTTTCTTTTTATATATATTTTCTTTATAGATATACTTTTTTTTTTACCTCACCCACACATCCATCCACCCATGAAATGACGGAATGTTGCCTTCAGATTCCAATTCTATGTTCTTTTGTAGCCTGTAGATATGTCAGTCGTTTTTCCCTTAAGCTCTATCGGAGGGGGACCTTAAGCCTTAGGGAACCTGTCCGCTTATGTCTTCCTTCCCTTTTCCCAGCCAGTCATAAAGAGCCTTGGTTGTCTTACTGGTATACATCTGCTTCCTTGAATATATTGTGGGTTTCTTGAATGAGCCGTAAATATAATACCATAAACACGCGTATGTCTTTATCAGCATTATCATTACCATTTTTTTCATTATCGTCGTGTTGGAATCGTAAATTAGTAGTAGTGTATGCAAAATATTGACTCTCTTCTGGTTATTATGGTGATGGGGCAGAGAAGTGCGATAGGGAAAGAAAAAGGACAAAGAGAACAAAAGAGAACGATAAAGACAAAGAGAGAGAGAGAGAGAGAGAAGAGAGAGAGAGAGAGAGAGAGAGAGAGAGAGAGAGAGAGGGAGAGAGGAGAGGAGGGGAGAGGGAGAGGGAGAGGGAGAGGGAGAGGAGAGGGAGAGGGGAGAGGGGAGAGGGGAGAGGGAGAGAGGAGAGAGAGAGAGAGAGAGAGAGAGAGAGAGAGAGAGAGAGAGAGAGAGCCACGTCTGTTAGTACTCGCTGATCTTAGTTGATGTCACACAGCTTTTACCCAAAATGGCTTAAGTGTGCAGTTTTACTCTTAAGCTTCCCGAGATAAAGAGCTTTGACTTCCTGTTCCAGAGGCTTCCATTCTTCCTCCTCCTCCTCCTTCTCCTCCTCCTCCTCCTCCTCCTCCTCCTCATCCTCCTCCTCATCCTCCTCCTCATCCTCCTCCTCCTCCTCCTCCTCCTCCTCCTCCTCCTCCTCCTCCTCCTCCTCCTCCTCCTCCTCCTCCATGTCCAAGTACTCCCCTACCCCCAACCCTCCACTACTACCATTACTTCTACTTTTCTCCCAACTTATCCTCATCCTCCCCACACGTGCAGGTAAAATAAAGAAGAGAGACAAAAACGACAGAACAAGATATAGGTCCATATGTCTGCTGGAAAATTGTATTGTGGTACCGAACAAGCATGTGTAGGGTCTCTCTCTCGTGTGTGTGTGTGTGTGTGTGTGTGGGTGGGTGTGTGTGTGTGTGGTTGTGTACAATATTTTCGTGTATTTTCTTTTTACATCCACAGAACTACTTAGGTGCTTCTTTCCTATTTACTTCTACCTCCTCTCCTCCACTTCCAATGTTCCCTTTTCACGGCTTCCCTTCATCTCCTTCGCGCCAAGACGAAGGTGATTGGTAAGGCTTAGGATGAAACGAGGTGTGGAAACCCTTGCATCCAATCTGGTGATGATTAATTGACTGATATAAAAAAAAAAAGAATAAGTCAGTGTATAAAGTGTTGAATTGTCGGACTCACTTCAAAGTAAGACACGAAGACGAATACATAAAAGTATAATTTAGATTTTTGAGTTTTAATTTTTTTTTTAAGAATTTTTCGTGCGATTTTTCTCCGTGTTTTCCTGGTAGCTAGTTAGTTAATGAGATTCTGTTTCGCTTTTTCTTTTTCTATGTTTTTTTATTTTATTTTTTGTGTGTTCCTTGCACGTCATATTGGCATTGTATATTTTTCATCACATCTTATTTTACCATTCCCTCTATTGGCAAAATCTGGACCTAACCACCATTACTGACTCTCTCTCTCTCTCTCTCTCTCTCTCTCTCTCTCTCTCTCTCTCTCTCTCTCTCTCTCTCTCTCGCTCTCGCTCTCGCTCTCGCTCTCTTTTTCTCTCTTTACTCGTATCGCCCAAAGAACAGCATCACTATCATTACAAACAATCACTTTCTGCCACATTTATCACCTTCACATCTCTCCATCCAAGGCAGGAGGACGCATCACCTTCCCACTGCATCATTTTCCTACATCCCATCATCTCTGCTGCACTACCTTGTATCCTTTACCTTACCCCCCCTGGCCCTCACCCCGCCTCGTCCCTCTCCTCCCCAGACTCTCAATACCGACCCACTCGCAAAGGATCGCATGGCCACGCCTGAGTTGCTCCGATGGAAGAGACATATTCTATTTTCTAAGCCATTGGGTAGGCCACACCGCTCCTCCATGATAGTGAACATGACCCGTTCATGTCTTACCCGTGAGGTGAGTTCAACTATTTTTCAGTTTTTTTTTTTTTTTTTTTTTTTTTTTTTAAGACGTGGAAAAGTATGTTTAATTTGTATGGTGTCTGGTAGTGGTTTTGTTGCGGCTCCTTAAAAGGTGTATTCAGGAGGTGTTGATAATGTCCGTCATGTATGTCATCAGATATGTTTGAGTCTACGTTTACAGATTTAGATATACATACAAAGAAGGAATATTTAGAATTTTATATTGGAATAATTAATTAAAACCTGTAAGTTATGGTAAAAGAGATTCCTAATGTTTCTCCACTTGGCTTTCATTTTGAGTAACAAGCAGCGGATGAAAGCTTAAAATAATGTCCACTGAAAACTCCGACCTTGAACGTTATAAATGTAGCAATGCTGCTTCTGGGAATGGTGTGTTCTTTTTAACCTGGGTGTGTAGTATCAAAGGGCCGCACCACTGACACACACACACTTACCGCCTCCTTATGCAACACAGTGTCGACTCGAGGATGGATGGACACACGTTTAGTATTTCAAGTCCGGTAGTATATTAATAACTGTTGTGTTTAATTTAAACGTTACGACATTACTATTCCGACTATGTTTTCATCTTTAAAAAGCTTTACTTATATTCAATTACGTAACCTTGGACGTAAGTTATTATAAAGTATAGTAAGCAATTACAAAAATAGGGACTGATTGCTCATCCAAATCGATCGGTGAAGTGAGCAGGTGTGCCAGTGTGGAAGGCGTGGTGCGGGTGTTGGGCCGAGGCACTCGAGGGTCACATCAATGATGGCCAACCGAGGGAGGGCGACGGTGGCGGCAGAGTGGCAGCGAGCCAGGAGGCGAAGATGGGTGCTGCCGTACCTGTGGCACGGCGCCAGCAAACAGGTGGCTAGTCTGGCCTGTAGGATGGCCGGTGATTGGGTGGGTGAGGGGCAGCCCCGCCCAATGGTGACGAACGCTCATAAAGGGACAGCGTAAGGCGGTCGACGTGGCCGGCACCTCAACCCTTGCCTCGCACTCCTACCTCGACTTCCTCCCAGGTGGGCTGTCGGCACCATGACGTTCTGGCAAGAGAACTACGGCTTTGTCAAGGAGGTTTACGACTTCCGTTGCTCTAAGTACCTGGAATGGATGGACAACATCGAGGCCATCATCGGCAAGGTGATGGCCAACACCCAGTACACCGCCAAGGAGTTCAAGATTATCAAGGACACCTTCACTGTAGGTATCGAGTGCGTAGAGTCCTCCAGGTAGAGACTCCTGTAGAGAACAGTAGTGCATCAATCTCTGCTCCGGTTAGCGGACCCGAGTTGGAGTTACTGGGTGCGTGGTGCCCGTCAGGTGTACTCAAGTGACAAACTAGACAAGTAAAACTCTGCTCTGGTGCCAAGTTTATCAGGAAACAGAAAACTCCAACTCTGGGAAAGAGATTATGTTACAGAGTGTATCTGTCACGTGATGTTAACGTGCCGCCCGTGGACAGCGTCAGGGTGAGATGGCGATGGCACTTGTCCAGTGATGGCTAAATATACGTGTATCACCCTCTTCTTTCCGCGCATACTAAGCACATCCATTTCATACAGTCTTGCACAGAATTATCCATTTATATAGTAAACAGATTTAACACATCCACGATACATATGCAAAACTCATCAAAATATGGTTTGAAATTTCAATTCAATAGTCATTTAAGATAAGAAAAAAGCAATTAAAACTTGAAGTTGACAAATATTACGTTTTTTTTGATAGAAAATGAGATTTCTAACGTTGTCACGAACCACGAGCACATGCCACCAGGAGCCGAGGAACGTGAGCACACCCAAAGACCTCCTCATAGTGTCCAACAGGATACCCTTAGCATTGCGTCGCTCCTTGATGGTGTCCGCCTTTCGTTAACACTGGAGCCACCCTTCCCGTGCTGGTGGTGCGTTCAGTGCCTCGTAATAAGACCCACGTTCCACACCGGCACACAACAACGGATCGGCATGTGCTCCTCTCACTGTAATATAATGTTGATGCACCGCCATGCCTTTCAAGTTTTCAACACAACATTAAAACTCCACTGTGAGATTATTTGAAGTTGTGTGAAAACGTGTACTTTTTCATCCGCTGCCGCCTGTAAATTATTTCCTGCTTTAAAATGGACACGTTTTTTCATCAATATGAAGTTGAATCTCAAGATGGTGACACGAAGAAACGCGAATTCAGTCATTTTCACGCAAAGCAGAGAGGTTAACATTATCTCAAAAGAAAGGAAGCAAACACAAACACACACACACACACACACACACACACACACACACACACACACACACACACACACACACACACACACACACACACACACACACACACACACACACACACACACACACAAACACCCACACACCCACGCACGCACGCACGCACGCACGCACGCACGCACGCACGCACGCACGCACGCACGCACACACACACACACACACACACACACACACACACACACACACACACACACACACACACACACATACACACGTTTATGCTTGAGAGAAAAATCGACACCATTCCTCGCCTGACGAGAAACACTAAAGGCGTCGCTTCCTCGCTCTCGACTCTTGTTTGCCTTTTTCCTGCCACCTCTCTCTCTCTCTCTCTCTCTCTCTCTCTCTCTCTCTCTCTCTCTCTCTCTCTCTCTCTCTCTCTCTCTCTCTCTCTCTCTCTCTCTCTCTCTCTCTCTCTCTCTCTCTCTCTCTCTCTCTCTCTCTTTCTTTCTTTCTTTCTCTCCAGGTAACGAGATAGAAGGTTTCAGTGTCTAGAGGATTCATTCTTTTTATCATAATTGGAAGTATATGGAAAGAAGAAAACACAGAGAAAGGAAAGGAGGAGGAGGAGGTAATGGTAATGGTGGTGGAAATGCGACAGGAAGACAAGGGGGTTGGGGGGGAAAAAAAAAGTGAAAACGAAGCAGATGAGGAACACGAGTGGAGGTGAAAAATAAAATTGAACTTCACTCCCGCAGCTTGTCTTATTTTGAGATTCTGGCAGGTCAGGTCAGCGTCAGAGGGAAGGCAGACCGAGAAGGAAAGAAAGAAAGAAGAAAAGAAAAAAATAGCAAATGAACAAGCGAAAGAGGAGGTTGGGAAAGAGAGAGGAAGAGAAATTTAAGGCGGACGAAAAGAAGATGAAGGAGATGGAAGAGAAGAAGGAGAAGGAGGAAAAGGTGAAGATTAAAAAAGAAATAGAATTAGAAAATACCAGAAAGAGGAGGAGGAGGAGGAGAAGGAGATGAAAAACCATGAACGAAGCGAAAATGAAGAAAACAGAAGAGAAGGAGGAGGAGGAGGAGAAGAAAAAGAAATTGAAAAGAAGGAACAGGAGAAGGATGTGAAGGAGGAGGAGGAGGAGAAGGAGGAGGAGGAGGAGGAGGAAGAAGAAGAGGGAACAGGTAGTATTTATAGCGTCCTCTTACTATCCACACACCAGCCCCCCTCAACCCCTTTTACCTCCTTGAGAGAGAGAGAGAAAGAGAGAGAGAGAGAGAGAAGAGAGAGAGAGAGAGAGAGAGAGAGAGAGAGAGAGAGAGAGAGAGAGAGAGAGAGAGAGAGAGAGAGAGAGCAACACTAACAGTCTTTCAATAGGACGACCAACACATGGCTTCATCTTACGACCCTCTTCTCTCTGTTCAGTAATCCCAGGAATGCGGGTAATGGACGTAATAATAAAAAAGAGAGGAAAAAAATGGAATGAGACGCTCACTCCGCCTGGCCACACCACAGCGGGTCATGCCGTGCTGGTGTGTATCGCCGCCCTGTATATTTATTTATATTGGCCCATCAAGGGTGAGTGTCATGGCGCCCTACATGGCAGTAATGCCGCCACGGTGCCAGCAACATGACACCACCACCGCCTCCCTCTTCTTCTTCCTCCTCCTCCACCTCCTCCTCCTCCTTCTTCTGCTGGCACATCCTATCTTTGCCCGCGGTGGTGCCAAAAAATGTGTTGTATGTCGCGTATTGTTCGTCTGTCATGAGATAATAATCGATCCAATGCGATTTCTGACGATGGTGATGATGAGGATAATGATAATGATAACGACACTAATGATAATAATAATAATCATAGTAATAATAATAACTGTTGTAACTAAGTACAGGTGTGTTACTGCTTATTAACAATGGCCGAGCACAAAGAAGCATTGCCATAGATGTAGTGAATGTCAGTTTATCTGTATTTAATATCACATCATATTACTTTCTTTCCCTTTAAAGGTTTTCAGTCACAGAAAGAATCGTAAAGTTTGTGTTGAGAGAGAGAGAAAAAAATAACTAATAGTAATACAATTGCAATACGTAAATGAAACTTAACAACAACAACAACAACAACAACGTCAGCATCACCGAGGAGACACGAACAAACATTACACCCACGGAGGCTGTGTGACGGTGCCCGGACTCAATGCCTTACAAGGTGATACTGAGGGGCGTCACCGTCACCAACTCCGTGATTTATGAGAATGAAAACCGACTCCTGAAGCTTCTATTCCGCCTCCTCCCCTTCTCTCCCCTCTCCTCTCCCTCCTCTCTCTCTCCTCTCCCTCCGTCTTCTTCACTCCTTATTCTCTTTCCCCTCTTCCTTCCACCTCCGTCTCTCTCTGTTTTTTTAGTTTCCTTTCCCCCTCTCTTTCCGGTCCTTCATCTTTAGACCCCACCGGACAAACACACACACACACACACACACACACACACACACACACACACACACACACACATACGCACACGCACACGCACACGCACGTCAACTCCTAACACACCATAATACCACTTCTCAACTTACATATTCCATTCGACACCTTTTCTCTTTTTCATCTAAGTGTCCCATTAATCATTAGAAAGATCCGTCCCTTTTTGGCCTGACGAACTGATGCTGGTATGGAAGAGGAGGGAAGGGAATACCTCAGACAGATGCTCGCGGGAGGGGGGGAGAACAAAAATTGGCGTTCTTTGGTGGCATTGATGTAGCCTGACTCACGTTCTCGCTGCGATGCTGTCACTCCTCTCATCACGACTTACTGTAAAAGCGGCTCTTGTAATATGACGAAAAGGAGAAAGGTAGAGGAGGAAGGTAAAGGAGGAAATTTTAATAGGATATTATAGTAAACTTGTGAGTGAGAAGACGTCTAGTTTTATTGGTGGTCAAATAGCGTTGGCGAAGCTCAGGTGGTTGGGTGAAAGGACGGTGAGGCGAGTTAATGGTCGGTGAGGACATCCCTCGGTGAGCCTCAACCTCTGCTGCCAACTTTTGAAGGACGGGACTTATGTTGCGTCGTGCTACACTACACTCAAAAGAAAACGGTCTATGTATAATTCTTTTTAAGTAATACCTGTTTTTATGAATGAAATGTAGATTAATGAGGCATGCTTATAGAAACACCGATGAAGGTAATAATCATTCATTTCTACGACCGTCTTCGTCTTGCCATCAACATGTGGTGGTCGTAGTATTTGAAGTATGACCCAAATGAATTATCTCTCAGCGTCCATTGCCAAGTGTGATGGACGGACCAAAATACACAGAGCAGCGTACTTAAATATAACAAACAAATACCAGTGGAAACCAACGCAAGATGGCGCCACTAGCGAGGAAGAACAGTAACCATTCATTTGACAAACAGAGATAGAGCACGACATGCCCCTCATCGATGACCATGCACCTGTCTATTATCGTGGGCAGTGGACGGGCGCGGCCGTTGTCCGGACCATGATTACTATTGATGGTTATTGCCGTCCAGGAGGTGAGGGAGGAAGGCGTGATTGAACACTCCCTTGTATGGCAACAGTGATAAGCTTTATGACGTTACAAGGCGGAAGGCAAATATAGAGCTGAACACATCCTCCTCCTCCTCCTCCTCCTCCTCCTCCTCCTCCTCCTCCTCCTCCTCCTCCTCCTCCTCCTCCTCCTCCTCCTCCTCCTCCTCCTCCTCTTCCTCCGCCTCCTTCTTCTTCTAGCGCACATCTGACAGAACCCTCCCCCAAACCCATCACTTAAGGACACACGCAATAAAAATGACAAAGTACAAACAACAAAGCATCGCTCGTTGTTGTCCCTGCTTGGTGTGGAGGACTGGCAGCTGGCACCAGGTTTTGCTTCCTCTTTGCCCGCCTCCAACATCTTCACAACCTCGGGAACATATCAGTCACGGCTTCAAAATGGTCCACGCGCACCCACCCTTGAATCCCGGGCGATCGAAAGTAAACACAAGAACCAGTGGAAGTATTGGTGTAGATCATGGACGCTGGAGGCTTGGCACTTCCTTGGACATTGTATAAAAAGCTTTTGAAATACATGTAAGTGGTTGGTCTCTAAATCCAGCTACTCGGAAGGCACTTTATACCTTAGTCATGCATCCCTAAACACCTTGAGATTTTTGAGGAGCCATTTGCAAAATAAAATCAAAAAATTACAGGAGTATGACATTAAGGATATAGATGAAACTGGCACTACAGATTCCAATGCTCCAACGTGTTATTGTGTACTAATTCTATAGTGGCGGTGTATTAATAACGAAATTAGACAGTCATTTCACGTATACGAAGCGTTATGTGTAAGCCGTGACGCAGTTTTTTGTGTGTGAAGATAAATGTTGTTATTTTAGGACTTGTGTTGTTGGAGGGCGTGACGTCACCTTCCATCTCTAGGTGCTGCTCACATTCATATTAATTACAGTGTTGTTTTTCTACTCTCGACATCAATTTTTTTTTTTTTTTTTTTTTGGTAAGACTGTCGAGTGTTTTCCTAGAGTCGAGACAGGTATATCATCGCTAGATATAATATGAACATCACACCGGGAGAAGAGAGATCATAACGTTTTGTAAAAGAGTTAGTTGTTGCGCCGCACTGGTTGCCATTGGAGATAATTGATCTGTTATGCCGAGTTGTGTTTCCAAGGCTTTATATTTCCCGATCATAGTCACGCGGCAGATGGTAGATTTTGCTTTCTTTTTTTCTTGAAAGTAAGCAACGTCAGCATGTTTCCACCATCGACACACATGTATGAGTCCTTAGAAGAAGAGAAGAGAGAGAAAGAGAGAGAGAGAGAGAGAGAGAGAGAGAGAGAGAGAGAGAGAGAGAGATGAGAGAGAGAGAGAGAGAGAGAGAGAGAGAGAGAGAAGAGAGAGAGAGAGAGGAGAGAGAGAGAGAGAGAGAGAGAGAGCAACACTTTGAAGAAAAAAAAGGTGTTGAATGAAAAGCTTTTAACCATCAATTAATACAGAAAATGTTTAAGAAAGAAGCTGCTAGAAGGAATGAGGCGAGGAGATGAGTGGACATCTTGGTGGCCGGGAGGATGGCCAGGCCTTACCCAGGGGCATGTGTGCTCTGATGACGGGTATATTTAGCACACACACACACACACACACACACACACACACACACACACACACACACACACACACACACACACACACACACACACACACACACACACACATACACACCTGAGAGCCACTCGGTGCTCACAAATACAAGACAATAATTAAGAACAATAGCTGCCTAAATATTGTATTATTCTTCCCGCTTGATCAATTTACCGCCGCCTTCACTCATTTAATTGTTTTTATTATCAATAGTCTGGTGTCCGTCTCGCACCGTCC
>JAXIVD010011982.1:2500-5000 GCA_036785275.1 Cancer borealis
TTCTTACTCTACTTTTATGTGACTAGAAGCTCTCTGACCGTAATGGTCTCTTTGCACGCTTCTATTTCATGTATTTTGCAAAATACTTCAACTTGAGAGATAGTGAACGTTCTAATATAATTTTTTTTTTCATGAGTAAGCTTACTGGCGTTGGAAAAAAAATACTTCAGCTTCACTTATATATGTACATCCCGTAATATCGGTCTGCACGTTCGCAATAATAGAATATATGCCTTAAAATATTTAGTCGTTTCATGTACCATTACAGGATACACGAGTAACAAATAATTTTTATGATATTCAACAAGTCAATACTTCGCTCTTGCCGCACTAGACGTTTCAGAAAGAAAATCTGTTAGTTGAACCTCCCTTCTCATTCAATAAACCTGATCTAGCACTGATATATGATTTTTTTTTTACTGTCACGATGCTATCACTATCATATGGAGCTTCTCATTCTAGTACGGCATCAGAAATCATATTCAATTGACTTCAATACATATATGAATATGAGGAATACGAAGGTGAAATATATCTACGTAATGTGATGTATTGACCTTAGAACTCCCTCAAGTAGGTACCTTGGCGGAGAGTATTCACTTCCTCTTTACACACTTCAGATATCTCCCATTTCATAACCCTTCTCTCTGATAACTCCAATACTTTTTCCTCACTTTTTAAAAGAGCATTACTCTACTATACACATAACCTACTTGACTTTTGTACCTTCTCCTCTTGATGTCATTTTTATTGCATTCCAGTATAACCCATTTTCCCATATGCTTATATTCCATTGAACAGCTAAAGTGACATTACAAAGCCTCACCTCAACTCCTTCATGTATTTTAAATCTTATCCCGCTTTTTTCATCGCAATACATATACTAGCATCGGCAAAATGATTTACGTCAACTAATAAGTTCTCCTCCAACCATTAAGCTATTGAAAGCGCTTCACATCGCTTATAAACCCTATCACAATTTAAAATAAATAGTTAAATTTGTTAAAATTGTTAATAATGCATGAGTGGGAAGTGAAAAAAACCGGTGTAGAAAATATTACTGAATCCTTTGGAGAAGTGAAAAATTTGATAGATTTTTGTGTAATAAACATGAAAATTAGGAATAGGTTTTTTGAATGAATATAAATAAACAAGGTACACATATGAAATCAAATAGAACAGTTGGACAAAAAATATGTAATTAATCATATGCTGATATCAGAAAAAAAATATTGAGTCTTATCAAATATTCACTAGATGACGCAATGAACTTTGATCATAAACTTTTCATTGGATATTTAATAATTATGAAAATTAAACAAGCATAACAGAAATATACATCATCAAAACTGAATATTTGAAAAAAAATTGGAAATAAAAAGAAAAAGAACAGCAACAATAAATTTAAATAAACATATATTAGAGACAGAGAAGCAGCACAAGACTGGAAGAATCTGCAAGAAATGATAAAAGGTATAACAGGAAAAAGAATAGAAATAAAAACAGTGGGAGGAGTACAGAAGATACATTTGTCATGGTGGACAGACGTAAAAATAAGCGAAAACCATAAAAATTTGTTCAGGTTTAAAACACAAAAAGACAAGGAGAGCATATGTGTTGACAAAAAATAAGGTAGAGAAGGAGAAAAGTGGAAAAAATGTTTGGAGGGAGTTGCAAGAAACTATGAAACAGGATCTATAAGAGTCAGTAAAACTAAACTTTTTGGATTAGCAAAACTACACCGTAAAGGCAAAGGATATAGTGTATATTATTAAAGGTGCAGAAGGAAATGTGATTGTAGGGTCAAATAACATTAATGAAAAATGCAAATCTACTTTAAACAGATATATTGAATTGTGAAAATGGAGGTATTTATGGAAATATTGAAAGAATCCTTTTTAAACACAAGTATCCACTAAAGAGTCATGGTTCTCAGTCTTCCCACGTAATCCTATTTTTCTAACCCTTTTTATTTTCATTGTATAACTTGTTTTTGCATCCTTAAAAACCCTATCTTTCATTTTTTAACTCTCTTAATTATTCATTCATCTATTTTCAGATCTTTCTTTTCATTATTTCTTTTTTTCTCCTCATATATATACAGTCACACGCAAAAGAACAAAAGCAGATTTCTTTAATCCAATTTTATATCATCACAATATTCTTGCAGGTCCTCCTTTCGCATTCTAATTTAATAATTTTGTTACATGTTCTTTTTCACAGAGAATCGCACATCCTGTCTTACCTGTTCCACCATTTCCTTCATTAAATTTTGTCCGCATTGTTCCACCTCCAAGTCCTCCTTCACACTATACTGATTCCCATTACCACCCTCGGTTATTTGTTGTCCAAGCAAACGTGTTTTAATCAATCCTCAGCATATCTACTCTCCCTCTCATGTTTCTTTTTATCACCAGATTTTTCTTTGTCTCTCAGCTTATTTGGATTATTCTCAAAATGCATTTTATTTTATACACTCCTCCTCTTCTCTATAATGAAC
>JAXIVD010011983.1:0-2500 GCA_036785275.1 Cancer borealis
TATTACTATTATTACTATCGTTTTTATTACTATTAATATATATATATATATTATATATATATATATATATATATATATATATATTATATATATATATATATATATATATATATATATATATACATGTATTGTTATTGTTATTAATATGATGATCGTTATTATTATTATTATTATTATTATCATTATTATTATCATTATCATAATAATTACTTATATTTTTTTATCAATTATATTATCAATGGTGTTGTTATTGTTGTAATAATGACGATGATGAACTTAACAATAACAATAATATAATAATATTTTTCTAATATAAATAATATTATTACATTATTGTTATCAATTTTATTATCAGAGTTGTTGTTATTGAAAGTGATGAACATAACGATGACAATGATGCTACATGTGCATTATTTTCATAAACAGGATGTTGCTGTGTGTGTGTGTGTGTGTGTGTGTGTGTGTGTGTGTGTGTGTGTGTGTGTGTGTGTGTGTGTGTGTGTGTGTGTGTGTGTGTGTGTGTGTGTGTGTGTGTGTGTGTGTGTGTGTGTGTGTGTGTGTGTGTGTGTGTGTGTGTGTGTGTGTGTGTGTGTGTGTGTCCGTGCGTGTGTGTGCGCGCGCGTGTGCGCTTGTGTGCGTGTGCGTGTGTGCGTGTGTATGTGCGTGTGTGCGTGCGTCCATGTGCGTGTGTGAGTGCGTCTGTGTGTGAGTGCGTCTGTGTGTGTGTCCGTGCGTGTGTGTATCCGTGCGTGTGTGTGTGTGTGTGTCCGCGTGCGTGCGGATGTGCGCGTCAGTTACAGTAGGAGCTTGAGCGGAGCAAAGGTCACCAGCAGAAAGGGTCAAAGGTGGTAGTGGGTTGAGGGAGGAAGGAAAGAGGGAGGGGGAGGGAGAACGGGGGATAGGAGGGAGGAAAAGGGAATGGAGGGATAGGGGAGGCAGGTGGGAGGGAGGAGGGGGGAGAGAAAAGAGAGAAGGGGGAGGAGGTAGGTAGGGGCAGATTTGGTCAAGGCAAGAGGCATCACTGGGTCAACCTTAAAGTTGTGCCGCGTTATAGAAAGGTCGAAGATCAATATGGTGGCCGTTGTGTCTGACCTGCCTCCCCCCCTCCACCACCCCCTACCCCTTACCCTATCCTGCCTCCCTCTCTGCCATCTCCCACTGCCCATAGCCTAGCACGGCCTGCCTATATAGCTCCCTGCTTACATGTGCCTGCTCCACTGCTAGCTAAGTCACAGCCTGCCTCATCACTGCAGTTACGACCACCACACACTAACTAACTACCATGCACGCCTCCCTACACACACGCCTGCCAAGCCAACAACTAGTCCTCCTCTCACTGTTGTTGTTGTTGTTGTTGTTGTTGTTGTTCTTTATTTTTTTCCTTCATCTTCTTCTTCTCCTATTTCTTCTTATTTTTTCTCTTTCTCTATTCAGTAATGAGTGTGCACCCTCACTATACCATTCAACACGTTTCTCTCTCCCTCCCTTCCCTTCACTTCGCTTTCCTTCCCTTCCCTTCCCTTCCCTCCCTCCCTTCCTTCCCTCCCTCCATCTTCCTCACCCTCACCCATGCGATTTCTTTAAGACGACAAAGTTTTAGTTACTTTTTCCAGACGACGCGAAGGGAGTCACCTGAGTAATGACATGACTATTTTTTTTCTTCCTTTCTTTCTATTTTTTCTACTCTTTTAATCCATTTTTTTTATGATAATAGTGACACGAGTTTCTTTTTTTTTTCCTTTAATTTCGATCTTTTTCTACCTCTCTTTTTTTTTTTTTTTTTATTATAGTAAAGTCAATAATGGAACTTTTTCATGCCACAAGGATTCTAGGATTCCAAGCAGACTGTCATGACGTGTCCTTGGTGAGCATTGCAACACATCCTATGACAGTAATGGATGGATGGGGGAGGGGGGGGGGGGGACGGTTAAGAAAGGAAGTCCTGCTTGCTATGCCAGTCTTATGAACTAGAAGAAAATAACACCAAACGTTTGTGTCATTGCCATCGTCCTCATTTTCATTATGTTTGGTCACACGTACATTTCTTCGACCAAGTGTGTGTGTGTGTGTGTGTGTGTGTGTGTGTGTGTGTGTGTGTGTGTGTGTGTGTGTGTGTGTGTGTGTGTGTGTGTGTGTGTGTATAGCGAGAGGGGACAGCCAACGTAAGGTTTAATTGTACGAATAGATGAGCTTGATGGAGGTAGGGTCGATGGTGGGTTTTGTTCCCTTGCAGCTTAAGCAGACATGTTCATGATTATTCTGTTTGACTGTCCTTCATTGTTACTTGCTCAGCCATATATATTACTCACTATTTACTACCGGTGTGTGTGTGTGTGTGTGTGTGTGTGTGTGTGTGTGTGTGTGTGTGTGTGTGTGTGTGTGTGTGTGTGTGTGTGTGTGTGTGTGTGTTGTTCAGCCGAGCGCCCTTCCTGTTAACAATTAGATGAGATGCTGCACATAACGTTTAAGAAAAATAGTTTGATAATCCTTTGGAAATTGT
>JAXIVD010011983.1:7500-10214 GCA_036785275.1 Cancer borealis
TGAAGAGTGTGTCTGAGCGAGGCTGACACCGCCAACGTGTCCTTGGGCAGCGTCCGCCTCGTCACCGCCGTCCTTACTCACCCAACCAAAGGCACGTGATCACAACGTCACTATCGCTACACACATTCCCATCCAACACACTAATGGCCTGGAAGCTGTGTATTCATGCATTAATTTTGTCAACGGTGAGACATTAACCGAAAATTCAATATTCAACGAATCGTTATGAAGCCAGTCTCTCTTGCATCCCTGTTTCCATCTCCTAGTGCCGCCGTCGCCGCAGCCGCCGCCGATCGGTGTAGGGAACAAATCCAAAACAGTCAAATATAATTTGCAGACTGTTAATGTAATATACCTGAGAAAGATCTGCGAAATCCGCTAATATTTTCCCTTCTCGTCCGTGCCGTGTCCTGCCATCCCTGCTTCTACTTACTCTCAGAACAAATGTTCCGCAGACAGAGCCTCGAGTGTGTTTGTTCTGCTTTGAGTCGCTGCAGTACTACCACGAGGAAGTTTATGAAAAAACAGCGGAAAACTTTTTTTCTCTTCTTTGTTAGGCGTGTGAAGCCTTGGGGACGAGATAAAAGCTAGTAAAAGTTGTTGTTACGATGAATGTAATGACGTGGTGCGCGGCGGGCTGACCAACACAGCCTCCACCACAGAGTTCGGGCTGCTGTAAGGAAGAGGCTGTGAGATGGTCATGAGACTGGAAATGCATTGTTCACCGCCCCGATATAGTCACATAGACACTGGGGCGTCAAAGCCACAGATAGTCAAGATCAATAGTATAAATCACCGCCATTCCGAGCCCCGGCCGCCACCTCCTTCTCTTAGATACTGGCTGCTTCCCCAAGCTACTCGCATTTCGACACCCGTCACCGCCGCCCATTTCACCGTCACTTCTGCGCCAATACAACATTCTCTACTTCCCCCACCGTGCAACTTGATACGTCCCTTTCACGTACTGGCTCCCCTAATATTCCTTGTTTATGTATGATTCTAACATTTAATTTATGCCACTTCCTGCATTGCTCAAAATCTCTCCAAGACTCCATTAGGTCCCCTCTCATGGCCGGCACTTCCACCCCTCGCCCTCCTCACTCAGTGCCGCGAGTGTAATGTTTCCACCAGACCTTTCCGGCCTCGACACTGTTCCCACGCCTACCCAGGGGCTGCGTGGGTCCTGTTCTCTCACTTCATAATGGTGTTCGTTCACTTATGTTCCAGCAGCACACAAGCTTCCTACAACACTGACAAATGTTCATCCCTTCAAAGTACTCACTGCAGATGCCATTTTCTTATTTTCTTTTCAGGAAATATATGAATTAAGTCGCTTAATTCAATGGAGTTTTTACAATGACACTGTTGGTGTATTTTGTTCCGCACTTTTCATCATCCGAACACGCCGTTTCCCGTGCCATACTGCAATGCTTCATTCGTTTTGTTTTCCGAGTCAATACGCTGCCTCAGTACTGCGCCCGCCCGGCCAGGCTTGTTAGCAGCCCACAGGCACATGGGGGTGGGAGGCGGCTGCAATATGCACTTTTATTGAAAAATATGAATTGAAAAATAATTCAGTGAAACAAAATACTTCCAAGTACCAGTATATCATATTATTCCTCCTCCCCCTATTCCGAGGCAGCCCGTCACTGACAAGAAGGGGTTTATCTGTCATGATCAGCCTCATACTCCCCCCCACCCCCCGGCCCCCCACCAGCATGTCACAAGCAGGAACACATCGCCTATTCACCCCGATCAAGGGAAAACGTTACCTGTATCCCATTCCTTAGTACAGCTGCGACATAGAACATATATACAAACCTATCCTCACTACTCTTCATTCGCTTCATTCTTCATCCCTCATGCCTACCTAACCCTCTGCCTTATCCTTATGGTGTTCACTTATGCCTCACCACCACCACCCCCACCACCACCACCACCACCACCACCACCACCACCACCACAACCACCACCACCACCACCACCACCACCACCACCACCACCACCACCACCATCATCCCTCAGCCTCCCAATACCTCTCCTAAAATCTGTCCCGCTCTCCTCCCTCTCGATGTGTCACCCAACGCCCCACCACCATAAGTATCTCCATTACCTTCTGAAATGCCCCAATGATGCCCAATTCTTGTGATGATACTATCTTATTTCCCAAAGAGAGAAAGAGAGAGAGAGAGAGAGAGAGAGAGAGAGAGAGAGAGAGAGAGAGAGAGAGAGAGAGAGGCTAGCACAAAGAACAGGGAAAGAGCACTAAAAGTAAGTATAGCACAATGTTAAAAAGGAAACAATGGCTCGTGGAAATGTCATCACCGTATTTCACTTCATGTAAGTTTTGTGAGAGGAGGAGGAGGAGGAGGAGGAGGAGGAGGAGGAGGAGGAGGAGGAGGAGGAGGAGGAAGAGGAGGAGGAGGAGGAGGAGGAGGAGGAGGAGGTGCAGCGAGGGAGAGGGTGTGCAGGAAGGGAGAGAGCGAGGAAAAATAAAAGAATAAAGGGAGGGGAAGGAAAACGATAATATTAGGCAAAAAGAGTGAGGAATATGCGAGATAGGAAGATGAGGAAACATGAAAATGGATGATGAATATGAATCAAAGGAGAGTGAGAAAAAAGTGAAAAAAAAAACAGAAGGTGGAGGAGAAGAAAAAGAAGAAGACGAAAAGGAAGAAAAAAAGAAAGAAAAAAAGTGAAAGAAGAAGGAGGAG
>JAXIVD010011984.1:0-5000 GCA_036785275.1 Cancer borealis
GGATCGTTAACGTTTGGAACTCCCTGCCCGCCAATGTCGTCGACAGTAAAACAATTAATACATTCAAAAATAGACTGGACAAATATTTAGAAGCCAATCCGCAACTAAAACATTATTCGTCAACATAGTAAACTTTGAGCAAGTTCTTTCTAACGTACCGTAATTACAAAATCTCGATTCGGAATGGACGTTGCTAGGGGCCTGACATCGTTTGCCAGGAAGTAGTGTTAGTGACAGTAGTAATAGGCTAGTCTAAATCTAATTCCACGCATTTATTTATTTATTTTTACTTATATTGCATGGTTGGCCTTCCTCTTCTGCCAGTCGTGGCTGGTGGGAGAATCCCTCACCCTTACTATCCTGTATCCTTCACCCCAGATTAGATAGTGTAGTCTAGTTTATCACAAACAGCCTCGTAAGGGCCAGTAGGCCTGTTGCTGTTTGTTCTTCCTATGTGTTCCTATGTGTTCCTCCTCCTCCTCCTCCTCCTCCTCCTCCTCCTCCTCCTCCTCCTCCTCCTCCTCCTCCTCCTCCTCCTCCTCCTTCTCTCCTTCCACCTCACTCCTTTCTTCATAGTCTCACTTTCTCTTTTCTCTCCCGTTTGCAGTTCTGGGAGTGACTTCGCGGCTTGCAATTAATTAAGGTGAGTAGTGGAGTGCATCCTGACCTGCCGCTGCCCTCACGTAGTCCCCGTCCCTTCGTACACAGGTAAACTAGTGATAAGAGTATATGATCTAATGCTTTGAATATGAATTTTACGTCTTTCTTGTGATGGAGTGTCAATTTGTATCATGATGACTTAGACGGGGGAGGGGGAGGAGGCGTATTGCGTGAAGCGGGATGTTTGGTGTTCTTTATCTTATCGTGTTTAAAGGTCCCACTGCCGTTTTTACATCATATGTCGGGTTAACTCAAAGGGGAAATTACCCAGGGATTACGCTATCTCTCTCTCTCTCTCTCTCTCTCTCTCTCTCTCTCTCTCTCTCTCTCTCCTCTCTCTCTCTCTCTCTCTCTCTCTCTCTCTCTCTCTCTCTCTCTCTCTCTCTCTCTCTCTCTTTCTCGTCAAACAGAGCAATAAGGCACTGTAGTACATACGATAAATAGATAAACAAGTAATGCAGATGAAGGTACCGTCAGAGAAGCAGTGAAATAGTAAGGTTTATTTTACTATTTTACATTTACAATACTTTTAACATGACGGTAACTTAACAAGAGTCGCGTGTTAGTATAGTCAGCTGCATCTGGATCTGCTTGCTGATTAGAGGCAGGACATTGCATAAAGCACAGTGGCATAGAACGGATGTACGTGTACGTGTACGTGCATGTCTTGCGTGTGTTCAGGCTTCTTATACACCGTGGTAATTACGTACTTGGAGGTCGAGGTTATTAATGTACTATATTTCTACATGACTGTCTTATATTATTAGCTCCTGAAGCCCTGGGAATCTGCACACGTAAGATTTTTTTGCATTGAACACCTGTATGGTAAGGAAAACTATATTATCAATATGTATATTTCACGTTGGTAATATGACTAGAAAGCAGGATTTTTTTAAAACGTATTTTTGTTGTCCCTTAGCCAGTACCCTTTCGACGTAAAAAAACAAAACAAAAATTCTTCGCTAATATCAATAATAATATACCCGCCAAAATGTTAGTTATCATAGTTACATATATATAGATTCTTATCCAATGTTCGAGGATATACTGCATTTACGTCTATCCGGTAAAATGTTGGATATCATTAATCCTGACATCTTTTTCCGATGATTTCTAACAAGTGTGTGGATGCTGCGTATGTGTGTGTTGATAGGGTTCGATAGATAGGACTTGCTTGTGTGGAGTGTAATTACGTATGTCATGGATTCTAGTTATGGTATTGGAATCCTTTTATCGGTGCTGAAGTGCGTGTTGTGATTATTATTCTTGCTTCTTTCTTGTTTCTTAAATTTTTACTGTTATTTGTGTTATTATATTTTTCGTTATCATTTTTATTATTACTACTGCTTATTTCTGATTTTGTTTTACTTTATTATTATTATTATTATTATTATTATTATTATTATTATTATTATTATTATTATTATTATTATTATTATTATTATTATTATTTCTATTATTATTATTTCTATTATTATTATTATCTTTATTACTATCATTATCTTTACTATTACTATCTTTACTATTATTATCTTGATCTTTATCATATTCGTTTCCTGATTGATTGTCATGTTTTGTTTTTTATACAGCATTTTTTTCTTCTTCTCGTTCTTGTTGTCACTTTCGTAATTTCAAGTCACTTTCATAATATTATCTCGTTATCTTTTCCTTTCTATTCATCCTTTCTCTCCTGTCTTAACACCACCTTTCTTTTTCCTTCATATATTTTCATTATTTTAATCCTTTCCTTTCTCTTCATTTTTATTATATCTTGTCTTGTATTTCTTCAGGTCTTCTAATCTTAATTAATTTTCTCCTTGCCTCGATTCTATGTGTGTGTGTGTGTGTGTGTGTGTGTGTGTGTGTGTGTGTGTGTGTGTGTGTGTGTGTGTGTGTGTGTGTGTGTGTGTGTGTGTTTAGAAGTAATTATGGACGGGAGAGAAAGGAAAATAAGATGGGTAACTGTATCCTCTTGTAACTTTTTTTTTTTTTAAGTTAATGAAACCATAAGGAATTAAAAACGTTTGCAGATGGACAGACAAACGTGGAAAAAACAACACAGACGGACACCCAGACAATTTTTTTTACGTGCACATAAACACACACACACACACACACACACACACACACACACACACACACACACACACACACACACACACACACACACACACACACACATAAACACACACACACACACACACACACACATCAAAAAAGAAGTCAGTCAAGAGTGGTATTAAAGTTTTCCCTTTATATCCATATTCATTTATCCTCCTCCTCCTCCTCCTCCTCCTCCTCCTCCTCCTCCTCCTCCTCCTCCTCCTCCTCCTCCTCCGAAAGACGCGAAACAAAAAAGATGATTAGACAAAGTAAAAAAGATCTCGAAATATATATTGCGAATAAAACTAAATCCAACCCTAAGGAATTTTACACTTACGTACGTAATAAAAAAGTTATCACAACTAATATTGGCCCACTCCACCTAGAAAACGGTAAGGAAATAAATACAGAATCAGAAATGGCCGAAGTACTAAATGATTATTTTGCATCCGTTTTTACTGTTGAAGACACCGATGAAATCCAGGAAGTAACCCCAGCTAAACCTAACTTAATTCCTTTAAGCGATTGTCACTTTACTGAGGATATAATAACTAAGGCACTTGATAAAATTAAAGTAAATAAAACTCCTGGTCCTGATTGTATTGCACCGAGAGTCTTAAAAGAGGCAACATTTCAAATCAGCAAACCTCTTGCAATACTATTTAATAAATCTTTAAATTCTGGAAAAGTTCCCGACATTTGGAAATTAGCAAATGTTACCCTATACAAAAGAAAGGAGATAAAACACTACCGATTAACTACAGACCAATCAGCCTCACATCCGTAGTTGGTAAATTAATGGAAACTATAATACGCGATAAACTAGTGACTTTTCTTGAAGAAAATAGCATGATTAATAATTCTCAACATGGTTTCCGAAACAAACGATCTTGCTTAACGAATCTTCTTGACTTTTATAACGATGTATTCAACATTTATGATGAGACAAAAGCGGTTGATATAATTTATCTCGACTTTCAAAAAGCGTTTGACAAAGTTCCCCACAAACGGTTATTAAAAAAATTAGAATCACACGGCATATCTGGAAATATTCTTAAATGGGTTGAAGACTGGCTTTCCGAAAGAAGACAACGCGTTGTCATAAACGGTAAATCATCTAACTGGCGAGACGTTAAAAGCGGGGTGCCACAGGGCTCAGTACTTGGTCCCATTCTTTTTCTAATTTACGCAAATGATATTGATGAAGGCCTCACTTGTAAAATATCAAAATTTGCCGACGATACGAAAATCACGAGTAAAGTAACTACAACCGCCGATAAACTACAATTTCAATCAAACCTCAACATGTTAGTCAATTGGTCAAAGAAATGGCAAATGAAATTTAATGTCGATAAATGTAAAGGTTTGCATATCGGTAGCAATAATCAATTCAATAAATATACAATGAATGACTCTGAACTTTCCAAGGTTAACCATGAAAAAGATTTAGGGATAACTATTAGTAACGACCTCAAACCAGATAAACATTGTTCAGACGTTGTAAAAAAAGCTAACAAACTGGTCGGTTTCATCGGTAGAACTTTTGATTATAAATCTGAAAAAGTTATCCTTACATTATATAATGCACTCGTACGCCCCCATCTAGAATATTGCATTCAATTTTGGTCACCATACTATAAAAAAAGATATTAATAAGCTGGAGAGAATACAAAGAAGAATTACTAAAATGATCCCAAGACTGCGAAACAAGTCTTACGAAGAACGTCTAAAGGAGCTGAACTTATTCAGTTTATCCAAACGTAGGCTACGAGGGGATCTAATTGAGGTTTTTAAAATTTTCCATGGTTTTGATAATGTTAACATAAACGATTATGTAACTACCGATCTCACAAGCTCCACCCGTAACAATGGCTTCAAGATCATTGGTAAGCGCTATAGATCAAATGAAGCGAAGCACTTTTTCTTCAATAGAATCGTAAATGTCTGGAATTCTCTCCCAGCACAAATTGTCAACAGTACTACAATTGAATCATTTAAGAAAAAACTCGATAAGCACTTAGCATCTGTTCACCAAGTCGAATATTTCACTACTGCGTAATTTTTTTAATTTTTTTTATTTTTATTTTTATTTTTTTATTATTATTTTTTTTTTTTTAGCATAGATTACTCCTTGTTTTTTATTTCTTTCCTATACAAATTCCATGTTAGTTTTTTCATGCTACATGGTATCACTTCCTCTTCCGGCCAGCTTCGGCCGGAGGGAGGGGTGGGTGGGG
>JAXIVD010011985.1:0-2500 GCA_036785275.1 Cancer borealis
GTGGTGGTGGTGGTGGTGGTGGTGGTGGTGGTGGTGGTGGTGGTGGTGGTGGTGGTGGTGGTGGTGGAGATAGAAAGTCATAGCAAGTGTGGTTGAGAGCTGTAGTTGTTGGAGTTGTTCTAGTTTAGTGGTGAGATGCGGTAAGAAACGTCTTTACTGCTATGAATGTCAGGTGAGGGTGTGTGTGTGTGTGTGTGTGTGTGTGTGTGTGTGTGTGTGTGTGTGTGTGTGTGTGTGTGTGTGTGTGTGTGTGTGTGTGTGTGTGTGTGTGTGTGTGTGTGTATAGCGGTATGGTTGTAAGGTAAGGTGAGATGACGCTTCCTCTCCACTGTTATGGTGTAGCAGGAATGTATGGTGTCATCACAGTGTAACAGATAGTGTGATGCGATGTGACGTAACCTTTTAACAAACCAATTAAGAAGTGTAACATAAAGTCTTACTCACATATGTCAAACCATCCTTTTTCTTCAAAGTTTTACCCATTTTACTCTCCTAAGGCAGTCGTAATACAATAAACATAGACCCGAGAAGAGCTTATACTCGCAGGACATCATAAACCAGTATCGCGGTTGAAGTAAAGTGAAGAGAGCGATTGATCTTAGCGCCACCGATACAAAAACTGAGGTGTAGCTGCAGTAACTTGTCGTGTTGGGGTTCACTAAAACAATTTTGACTGGGGGCCGCTCGGGTGTGTTTGAAAGGCGCAGTTGTGGTTTAAATATCACCTGCTAAAAGCCACACCACCTGATTCCCGCCGCTGATTGGCATCCCCACCTGTCCGCCGCTCCATAAACACAGGTGAGTGATGGAGAAGCAGGTGAGGTGAGGCTGTCGGGATGTTGTTAGGGCGGCGGCTCGAGGTGGAGATGGAAAGAAGGTTGGAAGGAAGGAAGGAAGGAAGGAAGGAAGGAAGGAAGGAAGGAAGGAAGGAAGGAAGGAAGGAAGGAAAGAAAGAAAGAAGGAAGGAAGGAAGGAAGGAAGGAAGGAAGGAAGGAAGGAAGGAAGGAAGGAAGGAAGGAAGGAAGGAAGGAAGGAAAGAAAGAAGGAAGGAAGGAAGTAAAAATAGAAACTAAGGTGAAAGGAAGAGTAGGAAGTAGTATATAAAGAAGGGAGGTAAGAAAGAAAGGAAAGGAAGGGAAGAATTGCAAGAAAGGAGATGAAAGATATGACAAAGTAAGAGTGTGAGCAAAAATAAGAAGAGGAGTGAGGCACAAATAAAGAGAATGAAGGGGACAAAGAGGAAAAGGACCAGGAACAAGAAGGAGGAAGAGGAGGAGGAGGAGAAAGAGAAGCAGGAGGAGGAGAAGCAGGAGGAGGAGGAGGAGAAGGAGGAGGAAGAGGAGGAGGAGGAGGAGGAGGAGGAGTAGAAGGAAAAGTAGGAGGAGGAGAAGCAGGAGGAGGAGGAGGAGAAGGAGAAAAGAGAAAAGCAAACACAAACAAATATGATTAAACGGAACACACACACACACACACACACACACACACACACACACACACACACACACACACACACACACACACACACACACAGAGTTGGGCTTCTGTTGGAACCCGAATCTGTCTGGAACCTTTGTCTTCCACCATGGACGCAAAGTGACCCGTCAAACGCATCAATGTCTAATAAATATTCCCCACCCGCCGGCATCTCCAAGTCCAAGATCTTATCACCCGCGAGCTTCGTCCCTCCCGGAGTAGCGGCGCCCTTTCAAGATACACGACCGAAGAATATCTGAAGGGAAAGACTCACTACCCTGCGGGACTCCTGAGCGAGGCAATCTCCGGTTAGTGATATGAAGAAAAGAAAAATTAGTGTGTCTGTATACGTGTCCAGGTAAGAAAGGGAAGTCAAACGTCAGGTATGTTAGCTTTTGTTGGGGTTATGAAGAGAGTCATTTCGCTGGTGTGCTGTTGCGTGGCTCTAATTTCTTCTCACTCACTCACTCACTCACTCATTTACTGCCAGAGGGTCTTGATGATTATTACCCACTCTCCTCTGACCGCTAAGTTATTTATATACACGCATTATCAGTCAACCAACCAGTCAGTGCAGTCAGTCAGTCATTCAGTCACTCATACACTCGCTGCAATAATACGTGTGCGTCTGCATAGCTCAAAGAGATTGGTCGGCAAATGGGAAGGAAATATGTGACTCTGCAATTTCTACGTTTGGATATAAGTCTCGTGCGAGTAAAGCAAAAAGAATTTGTCCGGAGTGAGAGAAAGGCAAGTGAGAGGTCGTAGTAGGAGGAAGGGAGAGGAGGAGGGATGAGGGAAGTATGGAGGGAGAGTAAAGGGAGAGAGGGTGGCAAATAGAGGGTTCTGGAGAGCTAGGAGGGAGGGGAGGGCAGGGGTAAGGATGAAATAAGGAAAAGAAGGAAAGAAAGAATGGAACACCTTGTTAGAAAGGAGAAAAATGAGAATTTGGAATGGCCCAAGAGAGAGAGAGAGAGAGAGAGAGAGAGAGAGAGAGAGAGAGAGAGAGAGAGAGAGAGAGAGAGAG
>JAXIVD010011985.1:7500-10211 GCA_036785275.1 Cancer borealis
TTTCTTTCTTTTTCTTTGTCTTACTTTACTGCTTACTAAAGTGACGTAAGGTTTAAGAATCTGAAAAAAACATAACGGAGATTCTGTTTCTGGGATTACTTATGATTTATGTGTAATATCTAATTTGAAAACACAACAGCGAATTTACGTAACGAAAAAGACACAAAATACAAACTTTATTGTCTTACCAAGGCGGCGCAAGGTGTGAAAATCTTAGAAAACATATAAAGAAAATATGGTTCTAAGAATTACTTATAACTCCTGAGTAAAATGTACTTTGGTGACGCAGTAGCTTGGCTTTATTAAATACGTAATAGACAGGAAATAAATAAGAAGAAAAGATAATCTCCAATACGTCTTCTCCGTATCAGATTCTACCTCATGATCGAAATCTTTGTTCTTGGAAGGTAACTTTTCTTGCTACATTTACGTGGAAGGCAGCGCGACGGAAGGACAGACACACAGACACACAGACACAGACAGACAGGCAAACAGAGAAAGGTAAGTTAAATATACAGCACACTAACAACCACTCTCCCTTCAACCTCTACCCCCTACAAAAAAAGATGAAAATAGTAGAACATGGATGAAGGTAAATCCCAAGAATTCAAATAGACAGGCATGGAGACAAAACACAGAGACGGACAAACAAACAGACAGATGGACAGAAAGACACAGACAAATACAAAGACGTACAAACAGATGGACAGTACAAACAGGGATGAAAGAATACTTAGACAGACAAACGGACAGACAAAATACGCTGCAAAATGAGACCAAACACAAACACACACACACACACACACACACACACACACACACACACACACACACACACACACACACACACACACACACATACATACACACACACACACCACAACCCGAATATGGAAGGTCCAACCACGAGGTTCTCCCAATCCACCACGCCCCCAACCACCACAACACCACAATTCAGGTTATTGGTGATGCCCTCCTCCTTGTGGCATTATTTTCCTCCTCCTCCTCCTCCTCCTCCTCCTCCTCCTCCTCCTCCTCCTCCTCCTCCTATTCTTCATCGTTTCTATCTTCTTGTCAATCGTAATCGTCTTAATTTTTCTCTTCCTCGTCATGGTCCTCCTCCTTTTTCGTCTTTGTTCTCTTCGTAGTCATCGTCTTCCTCTTCTTCGTCGTCATTCTGGTCTTCCTCCATTTCCTCGTCCTCGTCCTCTTCCTCCTCTTTGACATCGTCCTTATTACTCTTCTTTTGGTTCCTCATCTTCGTCCTCTTCCTCCTTCTCCTCGTCCTTCTCTTCATCATCGCCTTTTTACTCCTCCTCCTCCTCTTCTTCTTCCTCGTCTCATTTTTTACTGTCATCCACTTTTTCCTCGTATTACATCCTGAACATTACCTCTTCTTTGTAATTCTCTCTCCTTCTGCCTTCTCCGCCTTCTCATTTTTAATTTTTTTTGTATTTCTCTTTTTCTTTTCATATTATTGTGTCTATATCTTTCGTGTTTTGTTTTTTTTTCTCTTTTCTCTGTCTGTCTTTTTCTCTTTCCGCCAATTTTTTTTTAATCTTCACTCTCGTCTCAATTTTTTTTTTCAGTTTGTTTTTATCATCATAATAATCATCCTTATCATTACTATCAAGTTTCTGTGCCTCCTTCATTCTTTAAATTACGTTAACTATAATTCTTACTCTTCTTATTTTCTGCTTTCGTGATGTTCATTTCTTATATTTATTCTCTCTCCCATCTTTACTTCGTCCATCATTTCACACCTTCCTCCCGCCTCTTTTTTTCCTTCCTTCCTCAACAATTTCTTCCAACAACACCAGATAGACTCCAGAGAGAGAGAGAGAGAAGAGAGAGAGAGAGAGAGAGAGAGAGAGAGAGAGAGAGAGAGAGAGAGAGAGAGAGAGAGAGAGAGAGAGAGAGAGAGAGAGAGAATAAATGAGAGAAAAAAATGGATAATGTAACGGTTACTACTCTCTCTCTCTCTCTCTCTTCTCTCTCTCTCTCTCTCTCTCTCTCTCTCTCTCTCTCTCTCTCTCTCTCTCTCTCTCTCTCCCTCTCTCTCTCTCTCTCTCTCTCTCTCTCTCTCTCTCTCTCTCTCTCTCTCTCTCTCTCTCTCTCTCTCTCTCTCTCTCTCTCTCGCTCTCTCTCTCTCGCTCTCTCGGCACGTCAAGCAGCCCTCAGTCAGTCCCATTAGCCGCTACATCACGAGGGAAGACGTGGTGTGTGTAGCGACAAGTGGGTTGGCCGACTTGCCACTTGATTAAAGAATGTTTCAGGCTATTGGTACAAGGCGCCTTTCAGGAAATCATTGGCCGCGATTGCAATTGTTCTCCGAGTGTGTGTGTGTGTGTGTGTGTGTGTGTGTGTGTGTGTGTGTGTGTGTGTGTGTGTGTGTGTGTGTGTGTGTGTGTGTGTGTGTGTAAAACCTTTGTTCTCTATACTTGTTGCCTCTTGCCTCGCACCTCTCAACACCTTCTCCTCCTCCTCCTCCTCCTCCTCCTCCTCCTCCTCCTCCTCCTCCTCCCTCCTGCTTCATTATTCTATTTCAGCTCCTTTACTCTCCTCTTCTCCCTTGTTTCATCTCTTTTTACAGACACACACACACATACACACACACACACACACACACACACACACACACACACACACACACACCACACACACACACACACACACACACACACATACACACACACATAAAGAAAAAAAAC
>JAXIVD010011986.1:0-5000 GCA_036785275.1 Cancer borealis
CTCTCCCTCTCTCTCTCTCTCTCTCTCTCTCTCTCTCTCCGAAAAAAAAATCATCCAAGCAACATAGATACATAATCTTCATCCTTGCCTCATCTCATTCGAAATCAATCAGAACGAAACTTAATGATCGACGTGCAAAAATTGGCTCGTATAGTATTTCATATATTGCATTATTGGTAGGAAAATATTCTCACAAACAATAACAAAACAGTACAGAGGACGCTTCCCCTAATGGTGTCGTGTACCTCATGTTGAATGTAGACACTCAGTGAAGTGAAGAGACAATCACCACAATCTGTAACACATAATTTTGAACGTACGCTAACTCGAGGCTTATTGTGGTTTGTGTTTGTGGTTAATTATCAGCAACACATTTACCTTTCCTTTGATTATTCTGCCCCCATCTTCCCTTTCCTCTAGTTCCATTGTATTTATATTACCAACACAATTAACTGTTTTATTTTAACATTGTGTATAAGTCATTGTTTATTAGTCATGGCATTAGTTCAACGTTCAATACAACTTAGAGTAGTCGACACTGTGAAACTTAAATGAAAACCTTGAAAGTTGTACCAGATCTCTAAGTAAGTTTCCCTTCCTGAAGAATAGAGATTGAGATTGATATGTCTCCTGTTCTTATTGTAGGAGGAGGAAGACGAGATTTTCAAGGCATGGAACTGATGCTTCAATATGTAATGCTGAACTTTACACTAAAGCTGCATAAAACACTTCCTATTTGATTATATTGTAAGTATTGTAAGGCCATGATGAAGCAATGCGACATCATCAGTAATATTATATCACAATACAGATTTCCACAGCAGTCATTGTTTTTAGTATGTTTGGTTTTAGCTTATGATTTCCTTTTATGTTTTTAATATCTTGTGTTTTTATATATTTTGACTGAGTGCTTTGAGAATTTCCTTTATGAAATTGTAAAGCGGTTGAAAAAGTTAACATTAACATAACATAACAGTCTCAGATAAAAATAAAAATAGTGATTCAGTAGGAGTGTTTTATTAAAGACTTTTTGTTGTATTGTCTTTGTCACTACATCTCTTCCTTAAGGCATGTATATTCCTCTTTGTTTCTACTGCTTTCTTTTCATCATTTTTTACTTTAACAAACTATTCACGTCTATTCCAGTAACCTTTTTCACTCCCCTCACCAGTAATACTTGTTTTTATAACCTTCCAGTCCACACTACTACTTCTACTTCCTTATTCCTTCCTGCTCCTTTCCACTCAAACATTATCGTTACTTTCCATTCTATATTTACACCTTTCCTCTCGTATCTATGTATCCTTTCCTCTACTCTTCCTTCCATGCCATCCTCCTTTCTCCCTTCCATCTCCTTTTCTCTTGTCCTTGAATATATCCCTCTATTATGCTTCCCTTCCCTTCACACACTCCTCCTCTTCCAGTACACTCTCCACCCCTCCTCTTCAGCCTCTCCACCTCCTCCTCCTCCTCCCCTCTTCCTGCCTTTCCGTTCTTTACTGAATATTTCGCCGTAACGACCAACAGGACACAACCCTCATGACACAAACAACTCTGTTTTTTCCTCACGTGTTTCCGGTTCCCACGGAGCGTAAGGACCCATCAACGCCCTTCTATCGCCCCCCGTCCCCCTCCCAACACACCCCTACACTATACCCATACAATACTGTCCCTTCCACCCGCTCCTATGTCAGCCCAGCATCTGCTAACTCGTTTTCTACATCTAATTCTCCCTACAATACTCTCCTTCCACTTCTCTTAGGTCACTCTTAACACCTTTCCATCATCACTTATAATAAAATAAAACAGAACAATATAGATCTTTTATATAGCTTCACCTACGCCATAAATTAATTCCTATAAATGTCACATCCTATAATCTCGACTCCTTCCACAAAATTGCTTCACTTCAATGCAAGCAACACACTCCACCACACGCTATAATTATTGCACGCAATTTAATGTTGTAATGAGTTTTAATTGATAGTTATGTGTGTGGTGTGTTTACTTTTTACTTGGTTATTTATTTATGTATTATTTAACTGTGATTTGGTGAATGATTTAAATAGGTGATCAATTGTTTTTTTTTAATATGTGTGTGTGTGTGTGTGTGTGTGTGTGTGTGTGTGTGTGTGTGTGTGTGTGTGTGTGTGTGTGTGTGTGTGTGTGTGTGTGTGTGTGTGTGTGTGTGTGTGTGTGTGTGTGTGTGTGTGTGTGTGTGTGTCTGTGTGTGTGTGTGTGTGTGTGTGTGTGTGTGTGTGTGTGTGTGTGTGTGTGTGTGTGTGTGTGTGTGTGTGTGTGTGTGTGTGTGTGTGTGTGTCCTAAAGTCGTTAATACTCTCGGGAAAAACAACACTAAGTACTTTCTCAAAACGTCGGCAAGCAAAGCTGATTATTAATGGACGGCTGACACACACACACACACACACACACACACACACACACACACACACACACACACACACACACACACACACACACACACACACACACACACACAAACACAAAAAAAAAAAAAAAAAAAAAACGAAGAATAGAAGAAATTATTCCCTTTATCCTTTTTTTGTACAACCATTAATACTACTTATTTTCTTCCTCCTCCTCCTCCTCCTCCTCCTCCTCCTCCTCCTCCTCCTCCTCCTCCTCCTCCTCCTCCTCCTCCTCCTCCTCCTTTGAGTAACGGTATGGAAGGAAAGGTCTGGGAAGGTAACACCCCTATACCTACCTACCACCTGACCTGACCTTACCTGTAGTCCTATACAATCACCTGACCTAACCTTCCCTCCCTCCACACCCTCTCCTACCCCCCAAAGAAGCAGGAAGTGACCCAAGGGAAGGTGAGGTAGCAGTGTGTGGCCCGAAGAACAGTTAGATCAACCTTGGTCATAGCAGGTCAAGGGTGGGGGAGGAGGAGGAGGAGGAGGAGGAGGAGGAGGAGGAGGAAGAGGAAGGGGATTCGGTGGGGGAGAAAAGGTTAAGACTGGTCGAAGGAGGGAATGTGAGGACTAGGGAGGGAGGGAGGGAGGAGGGCAATGGGAGAGAGGGAGAGAGAGAAAGGGATGAAAATAAGGGAAAGGGAGACGAAGAAGGGAGGAGGAAGTAGTGGTAGAAGGAATGAGGAAAGAAAGTGAATGATGGAGGTACGATAACCAAGCACAAGATTCAGATTAAAAGTATAAAACGCAATCAAATCCAACGAAGGAATCAAGAAACACAAGCATGTAAAGGACTATTAAAAAAACAAATGAATATAGAAGGGAGAGATACACAGAACACAGCATTGAACAAGTTACGTTTCAGCTGTCAATCATTTATTTTATTACTATATAGCCAATGTATTAGGTAGGTACAATACTTCCGTCACTTGCATAAGGTAGAGGTTGGTCGCGGGAAGAGTGAGGAAGAGAGAGAGACAGAGAGACAGAGAGACAGAGAGGGAGAGAGAGAGAGTCAGTAAGGAAATGATAGTGAAGTGATGCTGAGCCGCTACCAGAGATGACATACAGCCGGCAGACATACACTCCCAGACTCTCTATGCAGCTTGTGTGAAGAGAACACGCCAACACACATCACGTCACTCCACGGCTCAATGTGTGGTGTCCGTAGAGAACCACACACCATGAGACAACTATATAGGGAGACGTGCATGTGTGAGTAGGAAAGTGAGGAAGAGCTGAATGGACGAAGGTGACGGTATCATGAGTCACAGTGAAGGTGAGGGTGTACAGCATAACAAAAGTGATATTACAAAAGAAGGACGAGGAGGACGATGACGACGATGATGGTAATGATAACAGCAGTAACGATAACGATGAGGAGATGAGCCTTTGTCCCAGCCTACTGCCCCCCCCCACACACACACCCCTAACGCACCCTGAAGGCGAGGAGGGAGGGAGGGAGGGAAGGAGGGAGGGAAGGAGGAAAGAGGAGAGGCAGCCGCTGAGGAGCCCTTGTTTGCGTGTTTTGCGAGCAGCGGGTCTCCCCCTCCACGTAACCCTCCTATTGGTCGCCGCCGCCAGCCAACTGTCACCCGGTATGACCCGATCCCTCGCGAAAAAAAAGGAAAAATAACCACAATAAGAGCACGTGAGTGATGGCTGCGACGCCTCACAACTGGAGCGAAGGTTGGATTGATTATGGCGGGAGGGAGGAATCGATCGACCTCATACGACGAAGGATAAGCCGCAGTGAAGGATAAGTAGGGTGAGGGAAACATATGACACCTAAAAACATGGACACGGACGGAAAATACTGCCAAGGATGGTAAGCAAAACGAAATACAAAATAAAAGTTGCCAAATAAAAAAGTATATGTAAAAAAAAAGTATTGCCGATATAAAAACACCACCAACATAATGACGAAACTCACTAGCGACTGAAAGCAATATTGAAGCGAGACGAAACCACGAGGACTGGAGGACAGGCGACAGATGATGGCGGGAGGGCAGGCAGAAGGAATGGAGTATAGAAGAAAACAAGGAGGGACGAAGGAAGGAGGAATGGGGCATCAAGACCACTAAAGGTGAAGAATAAGAGGGAGAGAAGAGGTAGCGAGGAATGGAAATAGAGAGGGAGTCTGACCACCATTACGGGGCACCTGATACCTTATCTCCCTGGGCCTTCTTCCACACCTTAATGAGCAGCAGCCGCAGGTGAGCCAGGTGAGGGGGCAGGACATAAATACTCCCCTCCCACCACAACCATAACCACTCAATCTCCTTGCAACCTCATGAATGCATGAAAGGTGAGTCAATCGTGAGAGGAAAATGGTGGAAGAGATAAAATAGACTAGAAAAAAGAAATAGAGTAAAAGAGCAAAAAAAATTTCAATTTAATGAGCGGGGCCTTGGCAAGGGCACTCCTTAACCTGCCAGGGGAACGTGCTGCCTCCACTGGCATGACCGAGGTGCTGCTGACACCATAACTCCTGAGAGAGGAAGAAGGAATGAAGAGAACCACCAACACGCTGTTCCTCATTACGGTTCAGTTAGAAAACAAGGAT